>JAVTVY010049646.1:0-23114 GCA_036873755.1 Hanleya hanleyi
GTCCTCCTGACTGATCATATTCCCTTCGTCCTGGTTGATTTGACCGGTGGCTGTAAACAGGCTCTGATAGGCTCGAATGAAATTCCTCCGCCCAAAGTTCGGGGTTAAGGCCGTGGCTGGCACCTGTTGTCCATCCACATGCAGGGCCACAAAATTGATGCCGAAATGTTGAAAGTCAAACGGATTCTCTGGGTAGGCTCCGCTGAAACTGGTATTTTCCACACAGGGCAGGATCAATCGCTTGGGTAGTTCCCCCAGGAACAGGTTTTCTTTGTTGGCGCCCATATTTCCAGCAGGCACAGAGAACACTTTGGTTTGTACACGTCGGATAGGGTACTGGGCTGGTTTTGCTTCCAAGGCTTTCATGTGTCCCAATTGAACGGCTGGATTCGGTTTCACTTTTCGGACATACAGGACTGTGTCTTGGATAACAATCTTATAGTCAGCTGCATGCCCATCTACGTTAGTGGCCATCAAGGCGAAGGTCGGAGGCGCCCGTATCAGTCGGATTTTGATGGGGATCTTGTTCAAGAGGTACCGGTCTTGCATGAACATGTCTGCGTGCAGTCGACCCATCATATCCACCGAAGCACTGTTCGCAATGAAAGCCTTCCGTTTGTTATATCCCCCATTGTCCACCGTGTCAATGTGCTCGGGCGTGTCCTTGTAGAATAAAGCGGTTGTCAGCTGAGATTTTTTAGCCTCTCGGCCATACGACAACAGTGTCTCGATGTAGGCTCGATAGGGGTACGTGTTGGTGGAGACACTGATGAGTTTGTCGCTGAGAAAAATATCCACCTGCTGAAACATCGAGTGCAGCCAGAGATTCGTCGGGCCCACCGTTGCTTGGTCAACGATTCTGGTGCCAGCTCCATTGACCACCTTGGCTTTCACATACAAGTATGTTTGGGCTAAATCCACATAGGCCGTATCCGAATTACTGATGGTGAACTCGATGGGCCCGGTTTCGTTGATGATGGAGAGCGGGAGATGCTCCACCCATAATCCTTGTTCGACACTGGGCTGTGTGGGCGGCACGGTCCACAAATCAAATTCACTGTTGGTGGAGGGGCAGGACTCGGCGTGGATCAAGGACATGTTTTAAGAAAAGATATCCTTTGTCTTCTTCGATGTGCGTCGTCGCTGGGTCGGTCGTCGACTGGTGCGTGGTCTCGGCGGGGCAGCTCTTTTATTCCCTACGGTGCGTTGTGCTTTGGCCACCAAGACGCCTCCCGCTTCTTTGGCCCGCCGTTTCAAGGATTCTTTGGGTGCCGTACCCCCCAAGACATCACCGGCCACTTGCAGTCCACTGCGTACCGCTTGTTTGCCCATTGCTTTCACCCCACGCGTCACCAAGGGCAGGAATGTTTTGACGATGCTGCCGAGTATGCTCCCTAGCCCATGTCCTCGTTGCATGCGTGCACCGCTAAAGACCGGAAAGCCACCCCCGGCCTGTTGGGCATAATAGTCGGCATAGCTGCGTGCATCGCACTCGTAAGGTACTTTCATTATGTAAAGTGGGGAGCACGTGCTTGTCGAAAATGAAGTGTCAGCACCACTTTTCCTCGTTCGAATGCCGCCGGTCGTCCCGTGTCATCTCTTATATCCACCGTGATCGTGTTGATGTCAGTTTGTCGTACGGCAAGTAGAGCATGTGGGTGAAACTGTGGGTGACTTGACCTCCATACGTCTTTTTAATGGGGACCACCCGTAACAGAGGTGTGTTGATATCGCCCAAGATGTGGTTGTCCACCACGTCCGAGTAGACGTAGAGTCCGTACATACCCGACTTCATATCCATCGGCATCTCGCCATGGTGTTCGGTGGGACCAGCGAACACCTTTAGATCGAAACCCAGCATTTGCTGTAGGATAGGACTCAGTACGACACTCGCCTTGCCGGTCACGATAAGCTCTGCCTTGTCGTTGTGTGCGTTGTAATCGAAGTCCACGTGATTCTTGAAGGGATAGGCTTTGATGGGTTTTGAAGTATTCGTCACCTCCCGTAGAGCCTTATAATGCAACAGTCTTGACAGCCCACCCATGAACTCCTTGGAGGTATCGTATTGGCCTTCGGGCAGGGTGAGTCGGGTGTTTTTGCCTTCGTAGGTCACCTCGTACCACACTTCATTGGCTCGCACGTTGTACCATGAGTAAGGGTATTGGATATCCATGAGGCCACATTCCCAGCGTCCAGGTAATGCAACGGTTGCGGTAACTGGGTCACGTACTTGGCCACGGTGTTGTCAGGAAACACATCCAGCGAACTGTTACTGGGTAGGGTCAGGTAAAACATGGCGACTGAGCTGTCCTGCTGCTGCTGTTGGTTTTAATAGGTGTTCCAGGCCTTGGGCGGTTGCGTTCGGCGTCGTGTTCGTCGCGTTGTCTTGCTACGTGTCACGGCTCAGATGTCCTGATCGAGGGCGGTTTTTTAAAGGTCTGAAAAGAAGGTGCCCGTTGTGGTGGTGGTGGAGTTTTGGGGGGTGACTCCGGTTCCCAGTCGGCTTCCCAAGAAGGTTGTGGTGAGAGTCGTGGTGCACGAGTCGGTGAGTCACGCTGCATAAAGGCCCAGCGGTGGGGCTTCCCCACCAATTCCTGTGGTACATGCATGTCTTTCAAGCCTTGAGCGAAGACCTCCCATCCTCGATTATCCGTGTGCGATCTGCGTTGACGCATCAGATCATTCAATAAATCCGTCATGTGGGTCCCCGGGACCACCTGATTCTGTACCAGGAGTTCGCCTTTATCATTCCAAGTCATGTTAGGATTCTGTTTCATCCGTTGTAATACCAGGCCAGCTTGTTTCTTGAACGAGGCAGGTACACTCTTCAGCACTTCGTCTTCCACCCACTGTGGGGCTGTGGGGGCTACCCCACCCGGCTGTTGGAACGGTGCTGAGGTCGGCGGTCTGTCACGTGGTGGTGGTGGTGGTGGTGGTGGTGGTGCTGTTGCTGGGGTAGAGCGAGTTTTGTATTGGTCCATGAACGTCATGTACCGTTGAAGCGTCTCATTGTACCGTTGTACTTTCTCACTGTCGCTTAACCCCGGTCTCTGTAAGATCTGTTGCATCTCTCCATCGGGGGTGTTTATGGTCTTCACCGTAGGTGGGACAGGGTAGGGTGATTGGAGGTTTTGCAGGAACCGTGGTTCGACGAGGACCATTTTTTCGTGTGGTTCATTGTCGGCCGAAGAGTCCACCCAATACTGGACCCAACACAGAAGCGGCCAACGGTGCTAAGATGGCCCCGAGAAAGCCGCCTTTCTGTAACACCTTTTTCTTTTGTGTTTGAGGGACCCGCTTCTGGACTAAGGTTCGGAGACCTGTCTTATGCTTGGCCAACTTGGTCTTCTGAGCCGGAGTCAGTGGTACGTTGCCTTTTAACAGGTTGTACCCGATCTCGCACAAACAGCGTACAAGGTCAGGGTCCGCACCGCGTACAATGGTTCGGACTAACTCGGGTGGGGCCGTCTTCAATACACGGAGCGTGGGAGCATGCTTCCGTACTCGCGCAGACATCCTGTACAACTAATGCCAGAACCCACAACGCTGCTCTTTTTATCTACCTCAGAGACAAAGTCAACCCTGCTGTGGTATTCATTCTTTTTATTATTCCCCATCATCAAACACACAGACCCAAGCTGGGGGAGCCACTGTGGGTGTGTTTACATTATTTTTGCATGTACACGTGGTGGGTCTCTCCGGGAAAGATGCCGGTCCGTAGTCGAAGGTGGTCGGGGGTGGCTTGCTTGAGGTCGAAGAGCATATACCCGTGCTGAGGGGTTGTGGCATCTTTAAAGGCTTCCAACGCAAACGGTGTGCGGCCGGGATACATCTGTCTCGCCAGGTGCAGCAGTTGAGTGGTATCTCTCGGGTTTTTGAAGACCACCAGGTAGTGGGCATTTAAGCTGATATTCCGATGTTCTTTGTTTTTACTGAACAGATTCTGCACAATGTAGATGATGCTGAGCCGTCGATGATGGCTGCCTTTGGTAAAGAGTTGGGTGACCCGTGCATCCGTCTCCGCCATGAGATCATCCAGAACCACCAAGGTGTCGGGTTCCAAATCGGCCAGGTTGGGTAGGCCTTCCACGAACGTGATGTGGGGCATTGCTGTATACGCTTCCTGCCATTCTCCGTAACACCACACGACTCGAGCAATAGGTGGGGTGATCATGCTGTCGGCGTGTTGAAGGAGCTTCCTGACGAAGTGCGTTTAGCCGGAACCCGTCGGTCCTGCGATGACGCAAGTGAAGGGATGCTGCCACCCAGGGTCCATGGTTCGAGGTGTATCCGTTGTCGTAGTAACCCGCTCTTGTAAATTTCGTACGAGTGAACTGGAGTGGTGGTGGGTACAACGTCGGTCGTCGTTGTCTGTTCACTGTCAGGGATGGTGCTGGGGGTGGGTACAACGTGGGTCGTCGTTGTCGGTTCACTGTGAGGGATGAAATCCGGTGGGTGTTCAGACGTAGTGGGCGTACTTGGTGTAGGTGTAGAGCTTGGTGTGGAGCTCGACGTGGCTTGTACACGGGGTGTGGTGGTGGTGACTGGGCTCGATACGACTGATGCTCTCTGTAGACCGGTTTCACTGGTGCCTGGTCTTCTCAGTTGGTTAAGTAACGTGCTGACATAGGCTACGTCGTAAAACACACCTCCGTACAACACACTCAGCAGGATTAGCAATAGCACCCCAAAGCCCACTTGTGCTTTGCGCGTTTTGGGAGACGCTGTGTTCAGAGGCAGCTGCTGTTTGTCCATAGCACTGTGGTCGGACGTGGAATGAAGGAGGACGGCAGTGGTGTCTGGCTTTATAGTCGTTTCACCTGGTTGGCAGCGACCCAGGAATTGAAGGAACTGGGCCAACCTTGCCATTTCACGAAATGAAACAGTTTGCCACGTCGACGTTCCGTTTTCAAAATCTGCTCCACCGTGTAGTAGTCTTGCTGTGTTTTTACAACAGGCTGTAATTCCGTCTCGTAAAACGTCCCCAGCAACGTTTCCCCTTGGAGATCTTCCAGTTCATAGACTCGCCGCTGTCGGGGTAGGCGCCGTTTAATCAGGAAGTGCTCATCGCTCCAGTTGGGCAAGTAACTTTTCTCGAACTTGCCCTTGACTTTACTGATCCGTACAGGGTCCCCGACCTTGTACACCGCCTTCGTCGTTCGCTGCGATGGCCTGGGGTACAAGACACGCCGGACTTGGGCTTCATTGCGTTGGGTCACGGTAATGGGGCTCTCTCTATACTCCGATGATAGGCTCGATTGTAACCCCTCACCAGTTTCGGGAGAACATCGATGTACCGCCTTGTATTCTTATAGGTGAAATATTTATGCATGCGGCCTTTGAATGTCCTGTTGAACCTCTCCACCACGGAAGCCTTGGTCTCGTTGTACGTATGGAAGAAAAACACCTTCTGTTTCTTGAGAAAGGCTTGGAACGGTCTGTTGAGGAATTCCGTGCCTTCGTCGGTTTGCAAATACAAAGGTTTGCGCCCGGTCTTGAAGATGTCTTTGAACGCCGCTATGAGATTTGCCCCCGTTTTCGTCCGGATGGGTACCACCCACGCATACTTCGATAGGATATCGATGCACGTCAAGATATACCGATTCTCATCGTAGTGTTTGGCAAAGGCGCTCATATCGACCAAATCCGCTTGCCACTGGGCATCTATTCCTCCCACGATGACCCGGTTCCGTAGAAAATGGTGACGGACAGATCGATGTAAGGTATAGGTGTCTTGTCTTCTTAACCAATCTCGGACTTGGGCACGTTGTATCCCTGGGGTTTGGCCGCTCGATAGAGAGCCGACAATGCACTATAGGCCGCCGGACTGTCGGGACTGTAGTATAAGTTATCCAGCACCTTCTCCCAGCGCTTCATGGTGACAAAATGATGATGCACCCTGGCTCTATCGTTTATTTATAACGGGTATATCTTGGGCCGGAGTTTCTTTCTGATTTTCTTCATTGGCTTTCACAGTGTCCATGGCAAATGACCAGTCCAACTCGTCTGATGACTGCTTGATAAGCACTTCATCCACATCTACCACGGCATCTTCCAATGCAGACCATAAATCAGGGTGAAGGGTAAAATGCACTGTACCCCCATCTAGCCGAGCCAATTGAGCAAAGAAAGGGCCGCGTCGGATGTACACATCGTGACACAAGTGGATGAGGTCGCCGTCCAGTTCACCAGACAACACCCGTTTGAATTTGGTCCAGCCCTCCCGGGACAGACGAATGTGAGCCGGGCACGGTTGTGTAGGGTCCGTGTCTCCCACCTCCTCCATGATATCGACCTTATCCGCATACACGTGCAGGAAAACCTCGGGGGTCAAGCTGAGATACGCCAGTATCATATGCTCCGCCATGGTCAGTACGTAAATGGTACCAGAGTTGACTGTTTCTCGTATTTATAGGGACAACCCCGTGAGATCAAAAGGATCAGGTGGTCATATCACTGGGCTGGTTGAGTGTAGCCGGGTAATCAATGGCATCGTCGTCGGGTTCATGTAGTTGTTCATTGGGTTCTGCCGCCGATTCTCTCAGGGCACGAGCCCACTCCAACTCGTCTGATGACCGCTCGTCCGGTGTAAACAGCTGGTCCACGATAGACACCACTTTCTCGAAGGCTGTCCACAGATCGGGGTCTAGGGTGAAGCTTCGCGTAGCATCTTGGTAGCGGCCCAGACGTGGGAAGAAAGGTCCACGGTATACGTAGATGGCATTGTCTATGTGGATGACGTGTCCATCGAGCTCGCCGCTCAACACCCGTTTAAATTTGGTCCAGCCGTCACGGTGTAGCGTCACCGTATTCGATACGGTCTCAGCGGGCGACCAGCAAACTCCACGGTCTTCCACCAGGGTGACTTTATCTTCATAGACGTGTAACCCCACCCGGGGTGTAAGGGGCAGGATGGCTCGTAGGACGGGTGACATGCTTGGTCCAATGTCGAACGGTGAATGACACACACTCTGTCTGACCCTCGTATTTATAGTCCCCACTGTCAATACCACAGCGCCAGGGTCAATAGGGCACAGACTAGTGTGAGGCCAACCAGCCGGCGCTGGTTCCGGCGTGAGCGCTCCTGGTCCATATCGCGAGCATCAAGGATGGCTGTCATAGTCCAGTAGTGGTGAGTGATGGCACGCCTCTCCATCGAGTGCACTCTGTGGAGGACCGCTTCTGTGAACTCGTTCAGGATCTGGCGTCGTCCCTCGTTGTCGTCGCCATCTGCAAACATGGACCGGACCACTGCTCGGTAACCCGTGAATGAATTCACCGCGGTGGCATGCTGTAAAATGCGAGTCGCACAGGGCTGGATCTCCGTCATGGCTCTGCAACCGTAGAAATGAAGGTGTGTGATCCCGAGGGACGTGTTTTATAGACCATGTCACACATGCGCGCCTAGCTCTACGGGTGTAGTCCGTGATACGTACTATTCTGATGGGTTAGTCCAAAATAGAGAGCAACAACAACACAGATTACAGATCAATCCTTTTATTATGCGTGAACATCATAGGAATGCATGTACTGACCTGTCTGTGGGGGTTTCCCACAATGGCGTTCACCTTCGTGTCTTTTCGTGTACGTCCGTGTCTTTTCGGGTACGTCCGTGTCTTTTCGGTAAAGTCCGTGTCTTTTCGGTAAAGTCCGTGTCTTTTCGGTAAAGTCCGTGTCTTTTCGGATCGGTGACGTCCGTATCTATCAACCGGGCACTTCTCGTCTGCGCCTGCATTGCGTATGTATAAGGGTCTTCATGCGTGCGCGCGCGCAATGCGGCTCAGTCGTACACCAGTACACCAGTCTCGATCCTCGACTTGGGGTAGAGTGTGCTAAAAATAGATTACCAGCTAGCGTGCTATAAAAGGGAAGCGGCCTTGCCATTTCATCAGACACTCCATCAACCACCAAGATGTTCACTTGCACAACTTGCCAGAAGCAGTTTACTCGTCTAGATAATTTACGACGCCACGAGGCCTCCACCCACAACGATGGACTGTATACTTGTATAACCTGCGCACGGTCATTTAATCGGGAAGATGCTTTACTGCGCCACGAACGTTCAATTCATGGGCCACCCAAGCGTCCATGCGAGGATTGTGATCAACTCTTCAAACGACGCAGTCACTTGCTGCGACACCAACGGTTGATTCATGGTCCGTCTCTACGGTTTGAGCGACAAATTCCTACTGAAGAGGAGCCACGGAAGGTGAGATCCAGTGAAGATAAGCCCGGGGAGACGAACGCCACTGGTGATGCGATGAAGGAGAGCCCGCCTATACCCACAGTTCAGAAGAGCCTGAATATCCAGTCGGACCCCAGCGTTACGGTTTCGAGTCCTGACAACATCGAACATTTTCTGGTGGAGCCCATAAATGTTCCTAGCGATCTCTTACAGGACAACCATCCAATCAGTGACATCGATCGGCGCCATTGGTCCATGACACGGTACTGTTTCCACCCTCAAGATATCTACAATTTCCCACTGACCAACCGCACCTGTCTACGCAGCTACGTGGAAGCCATCTTCAACGATCAAACTACGGCCTTTACATTGAATGTCGCTTTCGGGTACATCTTACGTCACAAAAAGACGGACCAGTTACAGTATTATTATCCCAGTGCCAACAACCATGTGTTTGACCAGCCGGTCACCATCATTAACCGGGGGTCACTAGAGACGATGCTGTAGATACTGGACACCGTGGAACCCTTGAGATGGGCGCATCGTCAACGCCCCAACATTCAATGGGTGGTAGAGAGGGTAACCAATGTCACGTTTTTCCTGACCAAGCTGACCGATCACCCCCATCGGTTGAATGCGTCACCCGTGCACTGATGAATATCATGCCGTACACACACTCTATGTCTACATGCTGCTCGCTGACTTGAGCTCAGTAAACCCTTGTACCTAATGTGACAATGTGTTAAATAATAAAACATGGTGTTTGATATTTCAATTTGTTTTGCTGTGAACATACTAAACATACCCAGGGCGGCTCCCCCAGCCTGGGTATGATGTAACATTGGGATAATAAACTATATAAACATTGCTGAACTTGTTGTTATTCACGACAACCGCTATCCGATTGTATAATACTCCGCGCGCGTCACACACTTGCGCAGACCCACCAAACCACGACCGAAGGTGAACGCCATTGTGGGGGATAAAAAACACAGTACATCAACGCACACAAACAAGTCTAGACATGTACCCAAGGTCACGCCCCATTCACCCCAACCGGAAGTGACGTCACAACCCCCACGTGACCTGCGCAGCAGAATGGATACGACACCCTAGTGTAACCCCCTCACCTAGGCTTCACATGGATACCTCATACGACTCCATTGGCCCATTCGTGGCTCCCCTAGCTCCAACACGTCTAGCGGGACCCATACAGGGTCCAGTTTTCGACACTAGGTGACCACATCCCGACAGAAATGGCCAGTTTTCGACACCGGATGTGCCGCCATCTTGAACATACGTGCCGCCATCTTGGATATGTCCCATAATGCACCGGGTCAAAATACTCGCTTCTGATTGGACGAGAGCTCCGTGGCGGATTTGAAATACTCGCTTCTGATTGGACGAGAGCTCCGCATTGCATCTGCGCATGCGCAGAATGATATTCCTACCGCACACCCAACCCATTAGATGTCCCTTCACCTAAGCTTCACTTTGATACCTCACTCGACCCCATTGGATCATTAGGGACTCCCCTACATCCCAAAACGTCTATGCGCATGCGCAGAATGGTGACAACGCCCGAGCCGCTAGTCCAGTCAGATACCCCTTCACGAATGCTTCACATGGATACCTCACTCGACCCCATTGGACCATGAGTAGCTCCCCTAGCTCCAACACGGTTATGTTCATACCCTTGGGCCACCGCGCATGCGCAGAATGACGCTAGTTCAACCCCACTAGCCCAGTCAGATGCCCTCTCACCTAGGCTTCACATTGATACATCACTCGACCCCACTGGACCAGTAGTAACTCCCCTAGCTCCAACACGGCTATTTTCATACCCTTGGGCCACCGCGCATGCGCAGAATGACGCTAGTTCAACCCCACACCCAGCCCATCAGATGCCCCCTCACCTAGGCTTCACATTGATACATCACTCGACCCCACTGGACCAGTAGTAACTCCCCTAGCTCCAAAACGGCTATTTCCATACCCTTGGGCCACACGAGTTGTCTCCCTTGCGTCAGTGTGTGCAGATGGCGCTATGATCGACGCCGTGATGTGGAAAGGGCGTCCCCACACCATCCTGGAGCCGCCATTTTGTTTGTTGATTTTCTGCGGAGATACACGGGACAATAAACGCTCGACCCTAGGGTGGTACAGATGCTAGACTGATCCTATTAACATGGTACAACACATATAGATTATGTTTATTATTATTATATGGCTTAGAGGTTTTTTTTAGGGTAATGTGAGGGTTTTTTCTCCCCGTGACCTCCCCACCGCCTCGTTTGCTCCCTTGCGCCGCCATTTTGACCACACCACACCCAGCCCATTAGATGCCCCTTCACATAAGCTTCACTTTGATACCTCACTCGACCCCATCGGACCATTTTATCTAGGGACTACTTTTTCTCCGCGGAAGCAGACCGAATCACCGCCAGACATGACGGCATCACCGCGGAGGAATACATCTTTGACCTGGGTCACGTGATATGCAAATTTGGAACTCTCCTGTGCTGGAGGTAGCTTTTTGGTCAGAGGTCAAAATACTCTCTTCTCATTGGCTGTGTGACCTCCACGTGACCTCCACAAAATATGCAAATTTCTGAGGTCAATTGGACTCAATTGAGGTTTACCCTACTACTTACCTATTCTATAGACATGAGAGCAAAATACTCGTTGATGAAAAAATATAGAACCACGGCAAGTATATACTAAAATCCAATATATGCAGCAGTCGAAGACCTACGCGGGGCGTTAGTTGGGTATTTTTGGGCTACGTCAGCCAGAGCATACGAAGATCTATGGAATGCACATCCTCATTCTTTACCTCTTTATCCTTCCGACGTTCGTTATAGCTCATTAATTTTTTAACGGTTTGACGACTTTCTCTCTGTTACCCATAAACCAGGTAATCGTTGAAAATCACATGTTTGTGATTCGATATATAAGTGTGAAACATTAGTATGGCACGCCAAAATTAAACTCATTAGGTCAATGATCAAGGTCACTCGGGCTACTTTTAAGTGATATGACGGATTTCTCTCAAACGTTGCCATGTGATATCAATGCGGTCAGGTAGAATGACCGTAAACTGAATTGAGGTCTATAGGTCAAAGGTCATTGCTGCTCTAATCAGGAAATCATTGAAAATCACAGTTTACGCGTTTTGTCGCGTTCCAAAATTGAGGTCAATAAGGTCAACGATCAGAAGTTACAATGGACACTTTTTAGGGGCTTGACAAATTTCTCTCAAATTTTGCTTGGATAGCTATGGGGTTATGTAGGGCGTTCTGAAACCAAATTTAGGTGAATGTAGGTCACAGACCGAGGTCAGTGTTGCCAACAAATATGGAAATCATTGAAATTTACATTTGTTCTGAGGAGACAATGCGTCGCCTATCAAAATTTAGGTCAGTAGTTTAAAGTTCAAGGTTACTGAGCCCCAAATCAAGAAATCATTGAATCAGTGTTGACCAAAATAATATCGCCATCATGAATAACATGGCAGATTTATCTCAAATTATGTAGCCCATAGTACCCAGTAGGCTCAGCTGTGTAAAAAACTCCATGACCGATTTTGTGAACGACGACTTTAGCATGTTTAACTATTCTATCCACCAATATTCTATATCAGAATTAACCCAATGTTGCATAGCGTTTTCAATAGAATAAAGATGAATTTAACTGAATGAAACTTCAAAATACTTCAGCTAAAATGAATCGAGTGATTTACGACTGCTTTTGAGAGAACACATTTATACAGTCGATCAGTTTTCTTTAGTAAGGTCGCAAGATAGGCCTACATATATATAACCTAGAATTAAGAATCAAAATTTGAATCAAATCCAATTACAGGTAACACTAAACTCTCGACTCAATAATAATAAAACATCAATATTGAAAAGTGAAAAACAAGAGGAAATGTATATGGAAACCAATACTCCACACCTTGCATGGTAACATATAGTTGTATTTCATGTTTTCCACAGCTGTTAAGATGGAAAGAGAGAGTTTAAATAAACCACAAACGGTCGCCAATGACAGAAACAACAGCGAGGGGAGAGCCAGTAGGAAGAGGTTGAAGATTGCCAAGTTTATGAAGAAAAACCTGCTTCTAATTACAACCACATGTGGCATACTATTGGGTGTAATAATTGGTTTCTCTGTTAGAGCATTGAAACCCTCGGACGATGCCAAGATGTGGATAGGTAAGGGGAATTCACTTTCAGTGCCAATTAAACAAGACTTGATGCAAAATTTACTTGTTGGATGTTGCAACAAAAAAGTAGCTGTCTGTCTGACGTTACGAGGAAACGGGATTTTTGGCAATATATCGGAGCCAGTTTTTCGCAGAGCAGTGGAATTCCTCATAATATTTGTATGTAATTTGTGCATTTTTATTCTGAAATTTATTAAGGAAAGAATCACAGAAAAGTTCCTATTCCTCGCATGTTATCTTCAAAGTGCAATGACGTTGGGTTTGCTATGTTGTGACAAAGTTGGACAAGTCTCTATGACATCCAATATGCAAAACTGTCGGGGCGAAATTCGTCTTGGTGAATGTAACCCACGTTTTGGTTGGATTTTCATGAAATTTCATGATAAAAATGCACAAATAATGTTCAGATGATGTGCCTTTGATATATTGTCGAAGATTCTGTTCCCTTTGAATGTGGCACAGATAGTATCAAGATAGGGCAGTATATTTTTGGTACCAGTCTTTCGTGTATTGCGTTTTTAATGTCTGCTTGGATTTGGTGATAAACTGCGGTGTCGTATAAATAACGTATATCTTTTCCAATCTAGGTAAACGAAGATGGTAAATCAGTGGAATACCATCTAGACGTAACGCTATGAAAACTTCGTGCGAAATGTTCGCCGTTATTCTACGAGATCCCATAATAAGCCAATCACGACCATTTCAACCTTTTCGCTCTGACAATGATTGACGTTTACTTCAAGGTGATTAACATCTTCGCATGGTTCAATCTTTTGATATTTTCTACCCCTAACAAAGCCAGTCTTTTCGGCGGGAGTAAACTCTTTGATGTTTACGGACCCTGTCTGAAAATGATGCCATATTTGGAAACTATTTCAGGATAATGTTTATATATTAGACCACGAGCTACCGTGTGTAACTACTGTGGGCGTGATTTTGAAATAGTTACAATCAGCTATCCATCTGATTGGCTAACAATAGTAGTTTCAACTCGCACGGGATTTATATAGGGCTGAATTCAGATATAATATTCCGTGATATTATATCTACGGAGCCATGGAGGGGACATAGTCAATATTTTTTTAATTTCCCCCGAGATAATATCCCCCGAGATAATAACTAGGGGAAAATTAGCCATTGGTCAAAATTATCTGGGGGGAAATTCGCGATTGGTCAATTATCTCGGGTGAAATTATCTCGGGTGAAATGAATTTTCCCCGAGATAATATCCCCCGAGATAATTATCTAGGGGGAAATTCGCCATTGGTCAATCATCTCGGGGGAAAATAATTTACCCCGAGATAATTTCACCCGAGATAACTGACCAATCGCGAATTTCCCCCTAGATAATTATCTCGGGGGATATTATCTCGGGGAAAATTAATTTTCCCCGAGATAATTTACCCCGAGATAATTGACCAATGGCGAATTTACCCCTAGATAATTATCTCGGGGCAAATTATTTTCCCCCGAGATAATTGACCAATGGTGAATTTTCCCCTAGTTATTATCTCGGGGGATATTATCTCGGGGGAAATTAAAAAAATATTAACTATGTCCCCTCCACGGCTCCGTATATATCTGAGTTTACTGAGATTATATCTTTTCTGGAGGTGGACAATGACCACGGAATGTCGGATTTGACGCTAAAAAGAGAATATCAAGCAGATCAAAAGTCCATAATAGTTCAATGCCGCAATTTACAGTGATGCATTCCAATGTTGTCACTGTACAAACCTGAGAAACGTCAATGACATGCCAAGCCTGCAGTGTCTGAAAGAATATTCTAACAGTAGGCCAACATATTGAAATTGCGACAATAGCGGTTGACGCTACATGCAGTCGCCTGCTTATATGAATTGCGATAATTGTGTCATTAGTAGTTGTTAGAGCTCATGCATGGTCATGTAAACAACATTTTATTATGAAGTCAACCAGTAACCAGTACACTCCAGACAACATTAGAACAACGTTAATATTAGTATTCACACACGTGTCAATTTGCCCATTGAATTAATGTTGAAAAGATATCTGCCGAGTATGGAATGCCAAGTGTTGCAATATTCAATAATGTATTTTTTCATTCAATCCAACATATATTCATTCAATTCTGATTATATTTATATTCAATAATTACGAATATATGCAAAGGTTTCATACATGTCCTGTTGGAAACTATATTTATATGCAGTAACTTAAAATTTGTGCACTCAAAACCGTTTTTGTTCAGTTACATTTTTTTTATTAGATTCGATAATTTTTGTTACCCGATGTTTTTTTATTTGTATTCGAAGCAGTTGTAAAATATATGTGCAATAATTGCATTGTGGGTAATATCTAACCCCGCCTATGTGGATATGTAACAAGGCTCTTTTCATTGGCAATTGAGAAATCGACGGCGAAAATGGCGGTATCTTTGAGAGATGTGTCGGTTTGCCTTCATCGACAGAGGCAAATCACAAAAAATCCCCCCAAGATGGCAAACTGAGCAAACAGGCCTTTCTGTCACAATTCTCTGGAGCCATAGGGCTCAAATATTCGCCGTCCAATGGGAGAGAGAGGGACTGGTTTGCAGTGCCAGTTAGCAACGGCTACTTTGATATCCCATATATAAAAATAAAACTGAAAGTACCCAACATGGAGTCGCACTCGCAGTCGCAGCTAGCCACAGGTAGTCTCTCTCTCGCAATGTCCCCAAAATGGCGGTATCTTTGAGAGATGTGTCGGTTTGCCTTCATCGACAGAGGCAAATCACAAAAAATCCCCCCAAGATGGCAAACTGAGCAAACAGGCCTTTCTGTCACAATTCTCTGGAGCCATAGGGCTCAAATATTCGCCGTCCAATGGGAGAGAGAGGGACTGGTTTGCAGTGCCAGTTAGCAACGGCTACTTTGATATCCCATATATAAAAATAAAACTGAAAGTACCCAACATGGAGTCGCACTCGCAGTCGCAGCTAGCCACAGGTAGTCTCTCTCTCGCAATGTCCCCAGAGAATTGTGACTAGAAGATCTCTTTGGTCAGTTAGATCTTTGGTCAGTTTCCCTACATTC
This sequence comes from Hanleya hanleyi, assembly GCA_036873755.1. Classification (NCBI taxonomy): domain Eukaryota; kingdom Metazoa; phylum Mollusca; class Polyplacophora; order Lepidopleurida; family Hanleyidae; genus Hanleya; species Hanleya hanleyi. The sequence continues at coordinate 15,467 of JAVTVY010049646.1, forward strand.
GAGGCGTTTGTTTGTGATTTGACACTAAGAGTGGAGACAGACAAACATTATCAAAGACGATCTCGACAGCCCGATGGCTCCAGAGAATTGTGACAGAAAGGCCCGTTTGCTCAATTTGCGATCTTGGGGGGATTTTTTGTGATTTGCCTCTGTCGATGAAGGCAAACCGACACATCTCTAAAAGATACCGCCATTTTCGCCGTCGATTTTTCAATAGCCAATGAAAAGCCTCGTTACATATCCAAATAGGCGGGGTTAGGTATTACCCACAATGCAATTATTGCACATATATTTTACATCTGCTTTGAATGCAAATAAAGAAAACATTGCATAAAAAAAATTATCGAATGAAATAACAAAAATGTAACTGAACGCAAATTTTAAGTTATTGCATATAAATATAGATTCCAACAGGACATGTATGAAATCTTTGCATATATTTGTATTTATTGAATATAAATTTAATCAGAATTGAATGAATATATGTTGGATTGAACGAAAAAATATATTATTGAATATTGCAACACTTGGCCTGCCATAGCCGACGGTATCGACCAACTTTCGAAATAGCAACGTTTGTATGGTAACGTTTGAATAATGTTAGAATACGAACGTTAATGCAACATCGACATTCGATTCCGCCGTCGCCTGACATCTTTTCAAAGTTCAATCAATGCGCAAAATGACCGCCAGAAAACGTGTGCGTGAAACCTAATATCAACGCTGTTCTAACGTTGGTTTGCTGGTTAAAGACCCTCGAAAAAGTGGTGCGGTGTTGAGGCTTTTTGAGTTTGTGTTTTCTTTTCCTCTTGTACGACCGCCCGAATGGTCGTATGTGATGGTAATTTCCATCCGCCCGTCTGTTTATTATTATTGCATTTTTTTTATGAGTGAATACACCAGGTGGAGACGATGTGTCGCGTTCCAAATTTATGTCACAGATTAAATTGAGGTCAATGATCAAGGTCACTGTGAGCCCAAGATCAATAATTCATTCAAAATCACAATTTTACATCACAAACTATTTTGCCAATAGATACATTAGGGGGAGACGATCAAAAGTGAGGTCAAGGTCACTGTGCCCCCAAAATCAGGAAATCATTGGAAATCGCATTTTGTTTGTCTTTGTGAATACATTATGGGCAGACGATGAGTCACATACCAAAATTGAGGTCAAGTTATTGTGCGGATGTATATTGAAGTCAGCATTGACTCTTGTTTAATTCTGGAATAATCCCGAAACCCCGAGCATTCACTCTTTGTCTATATCATTCATTAGACCATTGTCCACCAGTTGTCAAGAGCATACACGTGAACCAAGTTTCTCTGAACAAGTATGAACGGTAAAAGCTGTATTGCAGTTTGTAGTAGCGTTGTGCGTAAGTAGTAGTGTAAGCGTAAATCGAGTCCCATTTCACCCGGATGTAAAAATGACGTCACTTCCGGTTTATGGGTAGCGCCATCTATACACTCTGGACGCAAGGGAGACAACTCGGACTAATGAGGAGGTGTGCGCAGGAGTGTTCTGTGGCGGCGTCTGCCTTCTGATTCAAGATGGCGGCACGTCCGGTGTCGAAAACTGGCCATTTTGTCGGAATGTGGTCATCTAGTGCCGAAAACTGGACCCGGTATGGGTCCCGCTAGACGTTTTGGGGTCTAGGTGGGCCACTAGTGGTCCGATGGAGTCGTATGGGGTATCAATGTGAAGCATTCGTGAAGGAGCATCCGAGGGGATGAGTGTGATGTGGAACTGACCTCATTCTGGGCATGCACAGTAGACAAAGGGTATGGAAATAGACGTTTTGGGATCTAGGGGAGCCCCTAATGGACCGATGGAGTTGTATGAGGTATCAATGTGAAGCCTATATGAAGGGACATCCAGTCATGGGTGGGTGCATGTAAAAGTTTTCCTGAAAAAAAAACGGAACACGGACTTTATCGAAAAATCCGGGAAAATGCCTATATGGGGTATGGGGGGTATATAGGTCGCCGGGCTTACTGGGACTTGCCTATCAATAGAGTTATCTCCCCCTAGTTCCAGGGTGGGTGTATGTAAAATTTTTCCTGAAAAAATACGGAACACGGACTTTATCCTAAATTACGGGAAAATGCCTATATGGGGTATGGGGGTATAGGACCATCCTGGGAAACCTACTTCTCGACATTTGCGGTATAGGTTGTGGGGTCTCGTTTTCTTAGTCTCGTCAAGACAAACATGATAGGAAGTGTCGCGGAGCGAATCGTTGAAATTTTTGGAAAAAGTTCAGGGAGACCCATATTGTCCCATATACGGGTTATGGGGGTATAGGACCAATGTTTGTCCCACTGGGAAACCTACTTCTAGACATTTGCGGTATGGTTGTTTGGATTTGTTTTCTTAGTCTCGTCAAGACAAACATGATAGGAAGTGTCCCGGCACGAAACGGTGAAATTTTTGAAAAAAGTCACCGATACCTGGGTAGGCCCATAGGCCTATACTGCATGGCTATGGGTGTTTAGGTCCATACGGGGTGGACGTGTTGGGATCTAGGTGGGCCACTAATGGCCCGATGGGGTCGAGCGAGGTATCAATGTGAAGCTCTCATGCAGGAGCACTTGACTACACTAATGGTTCGTACGTTGTCAATATTCTGCGCATGCGCAGCCTGGCCGTAGTATAGAAAGCAGGCATTTTTGGGGGTGTGTGTGTGGGTGTGTTTGGGTTAGAGATGGGCTATTCACGGTTCGAATGGGTCGTGTGAGGTATCAATGTGAAGCCTATGTGAGGGGGCATCTGATGGCGTGGATGTGGGGTAGAAATAGGGTCATTCTGCGCATGCGCAGCCTGGCCGTAGTATAGAAAGCAGGCATTTTTGGGGGTGTGTGTGGGTGTGTTTGGGTTAGAGATGGGCTATTCACGGTTCGAATGGGTCGTGTGAGGTATCCATGTGAAGCCTATGTAATGGAGCATCTGATGGCGTGGATGTAGGGTAGAAATAGGGTCATTCTGCGCATGCGCGGAAGACCAAGTGTATGGAAATAGACGTTTTTGTGGTCTATGTGGGCCCCTAATGGGCCTATTGTGTCGAGTGAGGTATCCATGTGAATCATATGTGGGGGAGCATCCACCTGGACTAACATTCACGTGGTTTGGTGGGTCTGCGCAAGTGTGTGACGTCACTTCCGGTTTTTCAGAATACTCAAACACTACCTCCAACTTTCCCGGCCTGGCCCGGCCTGGCCCGGCCCGCCCCGGCCGCAGTGCGCGCGCGCGCGCGCGCGGGGATGATCTGATGCCGCAGCGCGCGCGCGCGTCATCACCGGAAGTGCGTGGATGAATGTAGGGAGACGTTAAATCGACGCCTATTTCACCCGGATGTAAAAATGACGTCACTTCCGGTTTGGGTGAATGGGGCGTGACCTTTGGACATGTCCAGACTTGTCTGACCGCCATTGTTGGGAAATGGCGGATAATGGCGGAAGGTGACCGCCATTGTGGGAAAATGGCGGATAATGGCAGATAATGGCGGAAGGTGACCGCCATTGTGGGAAAATGGCGGATAATGGCGGATATTGGCGGAAGGTGACCGCCATTGTAGGAAACCCCCACAGACAGGTCAGTACATGCATTCCTATGATGTTCACGCATAATAAAAGGATTGATCTGTAATGTTGTTGTTGCTCTCTTTTTTGGACTAACCCATCAGAATAGTACGTATCACGGACTACACCCGACGTCTAGGCGCGCATGTGTGATATGGTCTATAAAACACGTCTCTCTGGATCCTACACCTTCATTTCTACGGTTGCAGAGCCATGACGGAGATCCAGCCCTATGCGACTCGCATTTTACAGCATGCCACCGTGGTCAATTCACTCACGGGTTACCGAGCAGTGGTCCGGTCCATGTTTGCAGATGGCGACGACAACGAGGGGGCGACGCCAGATCCTGAACGAGTTCACAGAAGCGGTCCTCGACAGAGTGCACTCGAAGGAGAGGTGTGCCATCACTCACCACTACTGGACTATGACAGCCATCCTTGATGCTCGGGCTATGGACCAGGAGCGCTCACGCCGGAACCAGCGACGGCTGGTTGGCCTAGTCATGGTCTGTACCCTATTGACCCTGGCGCTGTGGCATTGACAGTGGGACCTGACTATAAATACGAGGGGCAGACACAGTGTGTGTCATTCAACGATCGTCATTGGATCAAGCATGTCACCCGTCCTACGAGCCATCCTTCCCCTTACACCCCGGGTGGGGTTACACGTCTATGAAGATAAAGTCACCCTCGTGGAAGACCGTGGAGATGTTTGCTGGTCGCCCGCTGAGACCGTATCGAATACGATTACGCTACACCGTGACGGCTGGACCAAATTTAAACGGGTGTTGAGCGGCGAGCTCGATGGACACGTCATCCACATAGACAATGCCATCTACGTATACCGTGGACCCTTCTTCCCACGTCTGGGCCGCTACCAAGACCCTACGCGAGGCTTCACCCTAGACCCCGATCTGTGGACAGCCTTCGAGAAAGTGGTGCCTATCGTGCACCAGCTGTTTACACCGGACGAGCGGTCATCAGACGAGTTGGAGTGGGCTCGTGCCCTGAGAGAAGCGGCGGCAGAACCCAATGAACAAATGTCTAGCCATGAACCAGACGACGATGCCATTGATTACCCGGCTACACTCAGTCAGCCCAGTGACATGACCACCCGATCCTTTGATCTCACGGGGTTCTCCCTATAAATACGAGAGACAGTCAAATCTGGTACCATTCACGTACTGACCATGGCGGAGGCAGTACGGGCGTATCTCAGCTTGACCCCCGAGGTTTTCCTGCACGTGTATGCGGATAAGGTCGATATCATGGAGGAGGTGGGAGACATCTGCGATGCGGACCCTACACAACCGTGCCCGGCCCACATTCGTCTGTCCCGAGAGGACTGGACCAAATTCAAACGCGTGTTGTCTGGTGAACTGGACGGCGACCTCATCCACTTGTGTCACGATGTGTACATCCGACGCGGCCCTTTCTTTGCTCAATTGGCTCGGCTAGATGGAGGTACAGTGCATTTTACCCTTCACCCTGATCTATGGTCTGCATTGGAAGATGCCGTGGTAGATGTGGATGAAGTGCTTATCAAGCGGTCATCAGACGAGTTGGACTGGTCATTTACCATGGACACTGTGGAAGCCAATGAAGAAAATCAGAAAGAAACTCCAGCCCAAGATATACCCGTTATAAATAAACGATAGAGCCAGGGTGCATCATCATTTTGTCACCATGAAGCGCTGGGAGAAGGTGTTGGATAACTTATACTACAGTCCCGACAGTCCGGCGGCCTATAGTGCATTGTCGGCTCTCTATCGAGCGGCCAAACCCCAGGGGATACAACGTGCCCAAGTCCGATATTGGTTAAGAAAACAAGACACCTATACCTTACATCGATCCTTCCGTCGCCATTTTCTACGGAACCGGGTCATCGTGGGAGGAATAGATGCCCAGTGGCAAGCGGATTTGGTCGATATTAGCGCCTTTGCCAAACACAACGATGAGAATCGGTATATCTTGACGTGCATCGATATCCTATCGAAGTATGCGTGGGTGGTGCCTATCCGGACGAAAACGAGGGCGAATCTCATAGCGGCGTTCAAAGACATCTTCAAGACCGGGCGCAAACCTTTGTATTTGCAAACCGACGAAGGCACGGAATTCCTCAACAGACCGTTCCAACAGTTTCTGAAAGCCCAGAAGGTGTTTTTCTTCCATACGTACAACGAGACCAAGGCTTCCGTGGTGGAAAGGTTACCAGGACATTCAAAGGCCGTATGTATAAATATTTCACCTATAAGAATACAAGGCGGTACATCGATGCTCACCCGAAACTTGTGAGTGGTTACAATCGAGCCTATCATCGGAGTATAGAGAGAGCCCCCATTACCGTGACCCAAGGCAATGAAGCCCAAGTCCGGCGTGTCTTGTACCCCAGGCCATCGCAGCGAACGACGAAGGCGGTGTTCAAGGTCGGGGACCCTCTACGGATCAGTAAAATCAAAGGTCAATTTGAGAAAAGTTACTTGCCCAACTGGAGCGATGAGCACTTCCTGATTAAACGGCGCCTACCCCGACAGCAGCGAATCTATGAACTGGAAGATCTTCAAGGGGAACCGTTGCTCGGGACGTTTTACGAGACGGAATTACAGCCTGTCGTAAAAACACAGCAAGACTACTACACGGTGGAGCAGATTTTAAAAACGGAACGTCGACGTGGCAAACTGTTTCATTTCGTTAAATGGCAAGGCTGGCCCAGTTCCTTCAATTCCTGGGTCGCTGCCAACCAGGTGAGACGACTATAAAGCCAGACACCACTGCCGTCATCCTTCATTCCACGTCCGACCACAGTGCTATGGACAAACAGCAGCTGCCTCTGAACACAGCGTCTCCCAAAACGCGCAAAGCGCAAGTGGCTTTGTGGTGATACTGCTAACCCTGCTGAGTGTGTTGTACGGAGGTGTGTTTTACGACGTAGCCTACGTCAGCACGTTACTTAACCAACTGAGAACACCAGCCACCAGTGAAACCGGTCTACAGATAGCACCAGTCAACCCCGTATCGAGCCAAGTCACCACCACACCCCGTGTACAAGCCACGTCGAGCTCCACACCAAGCTCCACACCTACACCAAGAACACCCACTACGTCTGAAGACCCACCGGATTTCATCCCTCACAGTGAACCGACAACGACGACGACCCACGTTGTACCCATCACCACCATCATCATCCCTGAACGTGAACAGACAACGACAACCGACGTTGTGCCCACCACCACCACTCCAGTTCACTCGTACCAAATTTACAAGAGCGGGTTACCACGACAACGGATACACCTCGAACCATGGACCCTCGGTGGCAGCATCCCTTCACTTGCGTCATCGCAGGACCGACGGGCTCCGGCAAAACGCACTTCGTCAGGAAGCTCCATCAACACGCCGACAGCATGATCACCCCACCCATTGCTCCAGTCGTGTGGTGTTACGGAGAATGGCAGGAAGCGTATGCAGCAGTGCCCCACATCACGTTCGTGGAAGGCCTACCCAACCTGGCCGATTTGGATCCCGACACCTTGGTGGTTCTGGATGATCTCATGGCGGAGACGGATGCGCGGGTTAACTCTTTACCAAAGGCAGCCACCATCGACGGCTCAGCATCATCTACATTGTGCAGAATCTGTTCAGTAAAAACAAAGAACATCGGAACATCAGCTTAAATGCCACTACCTGGTGGTCTTCAAAAACCCGAGAGATACCACTCAACTGCTGCACCTGGCGAGACAGATGTATCCCGGCCGCACACCGCTTGCGTTGGAAGCCTTTAAAGATGCCACAACCCCTCAGCACGGGTATATGCTCTTCGACCTCAAGCAAGCCACCCCCGAACATCTTCGACTACGGACCGGCATCTTTCCCGGAGAGACCCAACACGTGTACATGCAAAAAATAATGTAAACACACCCACAGTGGCTCCCCAGCTGGGGTCTGTGTGTTTGATGATGGGGAATAATAAAAAGAATGAATACCACAGCAGGGTTGACCTTGTCTCTGAGGTAGATAAAAGGAGCAGAGTTGTGGGTTCTAGCATTAGTTGTACAGGATGTCTGCGCGAG
>JAVTVY010049647.1:0-23467 GCA_036873755.1 Hanleya hanleyi
GGGCTGGTTTTGTTTCCAAGGCTTTCATGTGTCCCAATTGAACGGCTGGGTTCGGTTTCACTTTTCGGACATACAGGACTGCGTCTTGGATAACAATCTTATAGTCAGCTGCATGCCCATCTACGTTAGTGGCCATCAAGGCGAAGGTCGGAGGCGTCCGTATCAGTCGGATTTTGATGGGGATCTTGTTCAAGAGGTACCGGTCTTGCATGAACATGTCTGCGTGTAGTCGACCCATGAGATCCACCGAGGCACCGTTCGCAGTGAAAGCCTTCTGTTTGTTATATCCCACATTGTCCACCGTGTCCATGTGCTCGGGTGTGTCCTGGTAGAATAAAGCGGCTGTCAGCTGAGATTTTTTAGCCTCTCGGCCATACGGCAACAGTGTCTCGATGTAGGCTCGATAGGAGTACGTGTGCAGCCAGAGATTCGTCGGGCCCACCGTTGCAGCTTGGATGATTCTGGAGCCATCCCCATTGACGACGTTGGCTTTCACATACAAGTATGTATGGGCTAAATCCACATAGGCCGTATCCGCATTACTGATGGTGAACTCGATGGGCCCTGTTTCGTTAAGGCTGGAGAGCGGGAGATGCTCCACCCATAATCCTTGTTCGGCACTGGTCTGTATGGGCGGCACGGTCCACAAATCAAATTCACTGTTGGTGGAGGGACAGGACTCTGCGTGGATCAAGGACATGTTTAAGAAAAGATATCCTGGGTCTTCGATGTGCGTCGTCGCTGGGTCGGTCGTCGACTGGTGCGTGGCCTCGGTGGGGCAGCTCTTTTATTCCCTACGGTGCGTTGTGCTTTGGCCACCAAGACGCCTCCCGCTTCTTTGGCCCGCCGTTTCAAGGCTTCTTTGGGTGCCGTACCCCCCAAGACATCACCGGCCATTTGCAGTCCACTGCGTACCGCTTGTTTGCCGATTGCTTTCACCCCACGCGTCACCAAGGGCAGGAACGTTTTGACGATGCTCCCGAGTATGTTCCCCAGTCCATGTCCACGTTGCATGCGTGCACCACTAAAAACCGGAAAGCCACCCCTGGCCTGTTGGGCATAATAGTCCATATAGCTGCGTGCATCGCACTCGTAAGGCACCTTCATTATACGAAGTGGGGAGCACGTGCTTGTCGAAAATGAAGTGTCACCACCACTTTCCCGCGTTCGAATGCCACCGGTCGTCCCGTGTCATCTCTTATATCCACCGTGATAGTGTTGATGTCGGTTTGTCGTACGGGCAGGTAGAGCATATGGGTGAAACTGTGGGTGATTTGATCTCCATACGTCTTTTTAATGGGGACCACCCGTAACAGAGGTGTGTTGATATCGCCCACGATGTGGTTGTCGACTACGTCCGAGTAGACGTAGAGTCCGTACATACCCGACTTCATATCCATCGGGATCTGGCCATGGTCCTCGGATGGACCCGTGTATGTCGCGTGAGCGAGACCCAGCATTTGCTGTAGGATAGGACTCAGTACGACACTCACGTTGGCGGTGAGAAGGATCTGTGCCTTGTCGTTGTGTGCGTTGTAATCGTCCACGTGATTCTTGAAGGGAAAGGATTTGATGGGTTTTGAAATATTCGTGACCTCCCGTAGAGCCTTATAATGCAACAGTCTTGTCAGCCCACCCATGAACTCCTTGGGGGTATCGTATTGGCCTTCGGGGAGGGTGAGTCGGGTGTTTTTGCCTTCGTAGGTCACCTCGTACCACACTTCATTGGCTCGCACGTTGTACCACGAGTAAGGGTATTGGATATCCACGAGGCCACATTTCCATCGTCCAGGTAAATGCAACGGTTGCGGTAACTGGGTGACGTACTTGGCCACGGTGTTGTCAGGAAACACATTCAGCGAACTGTTACTGGGTAGGGTGAGGTAAAACATGGCGACTGAGCTGTCCTGCTGCTGCTGTTGGTTTTAATAGGTGTTCCAGGCCTTGGGCGGTTGTGTCCGGCGTCGTGTTCGTCGCGGTGACTTGCTACGTGTCACGGCTCTGGAGATGTGGGGTGTCTTGATCAACGATGGTTTTTTAAAGGTCTGAAAAGAAGGTGCCCGTTGTGGTGGTGGAGTTTTGGGGGGTGACTCCGGTTCCCATTCGGATTCCCAAGAAGGTAGTGGGCCACTCGGCGATTGCTGGGTTCGCTGCATAAAGGCCCAGCGGTGGCGGTTCCCCACCAATTCCTGTGGTACATGCATGTCTTTCAAGCCTTGAGCGAAGACCTCCCATCCTCGAGGATCCGTGTGCGACCTGCGTTTACGCATCAGGTCATTCACTAAATCCGTCATGTGGGTCCTGGGGACCACCTGATTCTGTACCAGTAGTTCGCCTTTATCATTCCAAGTCATGTTAGGATTCTGTTTCATCCGTTGTAATACCAGGCCAGCTTGTTTCTTGAACGATGCAGGTACACTCTTCAGCACTTCGTCTTCCACCCACTGTGGGGCTGTGGGTGGTACCCCTGGTAATGGCGGCTGTTGGAGCGGTGCTGAGGTCGGCGGTGTGTCACGTGGTGGTGGTGGTGATGGTGGGGTAGGGTAGAGAAGGTTTTGTATTGATCCATGAACGTCATGTACCGTTGAAGCGTCTCATTGTACCGTTGTACTTTCTCACTGTCGCTTAACCCCGGTCTCTGTAAGATCTGTTGCATCTCTCCATCGAGGGTGTTTATGGCCTTCGCCGTAGGTGGGACAGGGTAGGGCGATTGGAGGTTTTGAAGGAATCGTGGTTCGACGAGGACCATTTTTTTCGTGTGGTTCATTATCGGCCGAAGAGTCCACCCAATACTGGACCCAACACGGAAGCGGCCAACGGTGCTAAGATGGCCCCGAGAAAGCCGCCTTTCTGTAACACCTTTTTCTTTTGTGTTTGAGGGACCCGCTTCTGGACTAGGGTTCGGAGACCTGTCTTATGCTTGGCCAACTTGGTCTTCTGAGCCGGAGTCAGTGGTACGTTGCCTTTTAACAGGTTGTACCCGATCTCGCACAGACAGCGTACAAGGTCAGGGTCCGCACCGCGTACAATGGTTCGGACCAACTCGGGTGGGGCCGTCTTCAATACACGGAGCGTCGGGGCGTGCTTCCGTACTCGCGCAGACATCATGTACAACTAATGCCAGAACCCACAACTCTGCCCTTTTTATCCACCTCAGAGAACAGAGACAAAGTCAACCATGCTGTGGTATTAATTCTTTTTATTATCCCCATCATCAAACACACACTCCAGCTGGGGGAGCCACTGTGGGTGTGTTTACATTATTTTTGCATGTACACGTGGTGGGCCTCTCCGGGAAAGATGCCGGTCCGTAGTCGAAGGTGGTCGGGGGTGGCTTGCTTGAGGTCGAAGAGCATATACCCGTGCTGAGGGGTTGTGGCATCTTTAAAGGCTTCCAACGCAAACGGTGTGCGGCCGGGATACATCTGTCTCGCCAGGTGCAGCAGTTGAGTGGTATCTCTCGGGTTTTTGAAGACCACCAGGTAGTGGGCATTTAAGCTGATGTTCCGATGTTCTTTCTTTTTTCCTGAACAGATTCTGCACAATGTAGATAATGCTGAGCTGTCGATGATGGCTGCCTTTGGTAAAGATTTGGGTGACCCGCGCATCCGTCTCCGCCATGAGATCATCCCGAACCACCAAGGTGTCCGGTTCCAAATCGGCCAGGTTAGGTAGGACTTCCACGAACGTGATGTGGGGCATTGCTGCATACGCTGCCTGTCATTCTCCGTAACACCACACGACTCGGGCAATGGGTGGGGTGATCATGCTGTCGGCGTGTTGAAGGAGCTTCCTGACGAAGTGCGTTTTGGCGGAGCCCGTCGGTCCTGCGATGACGCAAGTGAAGGGATGCTGCCACCGAGGGTCCATGGTTCGAGGTGTATCCGCTGTCGTCGTAACCCGCTCTTGTAAATTTGGTACGAGTGAACTGGAGTGGTGGTGGTGGGTACAACGTCGGTCGTCGTTGTCTGTTCACTGTGAGGGATGATGGTGGTGGGTACAACGTCGGTCGTCGTTGTCTGTTCACTGTGAGGGATGAAATCCGGTGGGTTTTCAGACGTAGTGGGTGTACTTGGTGTAGGTGTGGAGCTTGGTGTGGAGCTCGTTGTGGCTTGTACACGGGGTGTGGTGATGACTGGGCTCGATACGGGGTTGACTGGTGCTATCTGTAGACTGGTTTCACTGATGGCTGGTGTTCTCAGTTGGTTAAGTAGCGTGCTGACATAGGCTACGTCGTAAAACACACCTCCGTACAACACACTCAATAGGGTTAGCACTATCACCACAAAGCCCACTTGCGCTTTGCGCGTTTTGGGAGACGCTGTGTTCAGAGGCAGCTGCTGTTTGTCCATAGCACCGTGGTCGAACGTGGAATGAAGGATGACGGTAGTGGTGTCTGGCTTTATAGTCGTTTCACCTGGTTGGCAGCCACCCAGGAATTGAAGGAACTGGGCCAGCCTTGCCATTTGACGAAATGAAACAGTTTACCACGCCGACGTTCCGTTTTCAAAATCTGCTCCACCGTGTAGTAATCTTGCTGTGTTTTTACGACAGGCTGTAATTCCGTCTCGTAAAACGTCCCTAGCAACGGTTCCCCTTGAAAATCTTCCAGTTCATAGACTCGCTGCTGTTGGGGTAGGCGCCGTTTAATCAGGAAGTGCTCATCGCTCCAGTTGGGCAAGTAACTTTTCTCAAATTGACCTTTGACTGTACTGATCCGTACAGGGTCCCCGACCTTGTACACCGCCTTCGGCGTTCGCTGCGATTGCCTGGGGTACAAGACACGCCGGACTTGGGCTTCATTGCGTTGGGTCAGGGTAATGGGGGCTCTCTCTATACTCCGATGATTGGCTCGATTGTAACCACTCACAAGTTTCGGGAGAACATCGATGCACCGCCTTGTATTCTTATAGGTGAAATATTTATACATGCGGCCTTTGAATGTCCTGTTGAACCTTTCCACCACGGAAGCCTTGGTCTCGTTGTACGTATGGAAGAAAAACACAAAGGTTTGCGCCCAGTCTTGAAGATGTCTTTGAACGCCGCTATGAGATTCGCCCCCGTTTTCGTCCGGATGGGTACCACCCACGCATACGTCGATAGGATATCGATGCACGTCAAGATATACCGATTCCCATCGTTGTGTTTAGCAAAGGCGCTCATATCGACCAAATCCGCTTGCCACTGGGCATCTATTCCTCCCACGATGACCCGGTTCCGTAGAAAATGGCGACGGACAGATCGATGTAAGGTATAGATGTCTTGTTTTCTTAACCAATCCCGGACTTGGGCACGTTGTATCCCCTGGGGTTTGGCCGCTCGATAGAGAGCCGACAATGCACTATAGGCCGCCGGGCTGTTGAGACTGTAGTATAAGTTATCCAACACCTTCTCCCAGCGCTTCATGGTGACAAATGATGATGGACCCTGGCTCTATCGTTTATTTATAACGGGTATATCTTGGGCCGGAGTTTCTTTCTGATTTTGTTCGTTGGCTTCTACCAGCACATTGTCCATGGTAAATGACCAGTCCAACTCGTCTGATGACCGCTTGATAAGCACTTGATCCACATCTACCACGGCATCTTCCAATGCAGACCATAGATCAGGGTGAAGGGTAAAATGCACTGTACCCCCATCTAGCTGAGCCAATTGAGCAAAGAAAGGGCCGCGTCGGATGTACACATCGTGACACAAGTGGATGAGGTCGCCGTTCAGTTCACCAGACAACACCCGTTTGAATTTGGTCCAGCCCTCCCGGGACAGACGAATGTGGGCCGGGCACGGTTGTGTAGGGTCCGCATCACAGATGTCTCCCACCTCCTCCATGATATCGACCGTATCTGCATAAACGTGCAGGAAAACCTCGGGGGTCAAGCTGAGATACGCCCGTATTATATGCTCCGTCATGGTCAGTACGCGAATGGTACCAGATTTGACTGTCTCTCGTATTTATAGGAAGAACCCCGTGAGATCAAAGGATCGGCTGATCATATCACTGGGCTGACTGAGTCTAGCCGGATAATCAATGGCATCATCGTCTGGTTCATTGCTAGACATTTGTTCATTGGGTTCTGCCGCCGCTTCACTCAGGGCACGAGCCCACTCCAACTGAACAGCGGACCGCTCGTCCGGTGTAAACAGCTGGTCCACAATAGGCACCACTTTCTCGAAGGCTGTCCACAGATCGGGGTCTAGGGTGAAGCCTCGCGTAGGGTCTTGGTAACGGCCCAGGCGTGGGAAGAAAGGTCCACGGTATACGTAGATGGCATTGTCTATGTGGATGAGGTGTCCGTCGAGCTCACCGCTCAACACCCGTTTAAATTTGGTCCAGCCGTCACGGTGTAGTGTAACCGTATTCGATACGGTCTCAGCGCGCGACCAGCAAACATCTCCACGGTCTTCGACGAGGGTGACTTTATCTTCATAGACGTGTAACCCCACCCGGGGTGTAAGGGGAAAGATGGCTCGTAGGACTGGTGACATGGTTGACCCAATGACGATCGTTGAATGACGCACACTGTGTCTGACCCTCGTATGTATAGTCAGGTCCCACTGTCAATGCCACAGCGCCAGAGTCAATAGGGCACAGACCATGACTAGGCCAACCAGCCGTCGCTGGTTCCGGCGTGAGCACTGGTGGTCCATAGCCCGAGCATCAAGGATGGCTGTCATAGTCCAGTAGTGGTGAGTGATGGCACACCTCTCCATCGAGTGCACTCTGTCGAGGACCGCTTCTGTGAACTCTTTCAGGATCTGGCGTCGCCCCTCGTTGTCGTCGCCATCTGCAAACATGGACCGAACCACTGCTCGGTAACCCGTGAGTGAATTAACCACGGTGGCATGCTGTAAAATGCGAGTCGCATAGGGCTGGATTTCCGTCATGGCTCTGCAACCGTAGAAATGAAAGTGTGGGATCCAGAGGGACGTGTTTTATAGACCATGTCACACATGCGCGCCTAGACGTAGCTCTACGGGTGTAGTCCGTGATACGTACTATTCTCATTGGTTATGTGGCTCCTATAGAGATAGTACCTTATCGACAATGGGGACTACTTGTTCCAAAACCGTCCATAGATCCGGGTCCAGGGTAAAACCACCGTCGTTCAGACAGAGGAGTCGAGCGAAAAAGGGACCGCAGAAAATGTAGACGTCGTCACACAGGTGAATGCTATCACCGTGCAGGTCACCCAACAACACCCGTTTCAAGGTAGTCCATCCTTCCGGTGACAAAGAGACGTGCGCTTTGGGTTCAGACGTACACCAACACCTAAGTCCGCTATCGATGAGGTCCACTCGTTTGGGGTACAACAATAGGGTGCAGCCAGGTGTAAGCCTCCGGGTAGCCACAGTCCCTTCTTTCACCTCGGGGTGTAGTAAGTCATCCACCTCGGGGAGTACATCTTTCAGTGCCATCCATAAGGGTGGACAGAGTGTGATATAGGTACCTCCACTCTGTTCCAACCGGGGAAAAAGGGAATCCTCTCCAGCAGTGCGTATGTGCACACCGACTTCCACGTGCATGAAATCCCTTTCGGGCTCTTTTCCCTGTAACAATCGTGTCAATAGAGTCCAGCCTGATAGCGATAACAAAATCTTCACCTTCTGCGGTGCGTCTTGGACCAGCTCCAGGTGATCGTCATTGACGATGAGGTAGACGTCGGACGTCAGTTGGAATAACGCAAGCTCTGTTCCGCTCGCTGCCATGGTGGGGAATGAAAAGCGAACGGTTAGAGAGGTGGCTTTATAGTGTACCTGTTGGGTAGGGTTTTATACATCGTGTGAGTCATGGGCACTTGTTATACTCGCTTGCGCCATAAGGTCAATAAGGTTAGAAATGCGTTTTTTTCTACTACGCCCTGTGACGGCCCTTCGTGAAAGTCCGTGATTGTTCGGTAGTGTAATGTTATTTTGTATAGGATTTCATTTAACATGAGATTTCACTAGTCAAAGCTTAAGCACAAAATAGGGATAAATAGGCCAATGAATGCAGCAATGTTCTAAATATTCCCACTTTTATACACCTACATAGAAGTACCCGGATGTAGGCGCGGACTTAGGCGAAAGCATCCTAGTACCCGGATGTAGGCGCAGCCGTGAGCGAAATTCTAGTACCCGTCCAGTGGTTCTTTTATCGATCGCTCATTGGCTCTTTTTCTCGACCGCTGATTGGTCCAAATGGAACTGCCCATCCTTCCCAGGTTAATTTACAATCCCCTTTTGGGGTTCAAGCTCTGTATATCGATGCCGCAACATTGTTGCCGAACCTTGCCGAAAGGGAGACCTTGGACCTTTTGACCTGGATGTGACCTTTGACCTTTTGACCCGACATTCATCCGCGCACTGCCGGTGATGCCGCGCACTTCCGGAGAACCCGCGCGCGCGCGCTGGGGCCGGGGCGGGCCGGGCCGGGCCGGGAAAAACCCCGGAGGTTGAACATCCGGAAACGACACCCTAGTCTAGCCCCCTCAAATAGGCTTCACATGGATACCTCACTCGATCCCATCGGCCCACTAGTGGCCCACCTAGACCCCAAAACGTCTATTTCCATACCCTTTGTCCACTGCGCATGCGCAGAGTGACGATATTTCAACCCCGCACTCACCCCATCAGATGCCCCCTCACATAGGCTTCACATTGATACCTCACTCGATCCAATCGGCCCACTAGTGGCTCCCCTAGATCCCAAAACGTATATTTCCACACACTTTGTCTATTGCGCATGCGCAGAATGACGATATTCCTACCCCACATCCATCCCATCGGTTGCCCCCTCACATAGGCTTCACATTGATACCTCACTCGACCCCATCGGGCCATTACTGGCCCACCTAGATCCCAAAACGTCCACCCCGTATGGACCTATACACCCATAGCCATGCAGTATAGGCCTATGGGCCTACCCAGGCCTCGGTGACTTTTTCCAAAAATTTCACCGTTGCGCTCCGGGACCCTACCCATCGTGTTCTAAATGACGAGACGTGAAAAACAAATCCAAGCAACCCATATCACAATGAACGTGTGTGAATTTCCCAGGTTGGACCTATACCCCCCATGGCCAGCCTATGGGCCTATATACAGACCTCGGTGACTTTTCCCCAAAATTTCACCGATTCGCTCCGGGACCCTTCCCATTGTCATTTTCTTGGCGAGACGAGAAAAACGCGACCCCACAAGCCATAGTAAAGCCCACGAAAAAAATTGACCATCCCCATACCCCATACAGGCATTTTCCCTTATATTGTATAATACAGACCCCTATTGTAGGGGTAAAGTCCGTGTTCCGCTTTTTATAGTTTCGGGGGAAAATCCTAATTTTACATGCACCCACCCCATTGACTTGATAGGCAGGTCCCAGTAAGCCCGGGGACCGATATTAGCCCTTTTGGCTAGGGTTGATAGGGGTTTTCCCCTATTTTAGGGGTAAAGTCCGTATTCCGCTTTTTATAGTTTCGGGAAAAAATCCTAATTTTACATGCACCCACCCCATTGACTTGATAGGCAGGTCCCAATAAGCCCGGGGACCGATATTAGCCCTTTGGCTAGGGTTGATAGGGGTTTTCCCCTATTTTAGGGGTAAAGTCCGTGTTCCGCTTTTTATATTTTCGGAAAAAAATCCTAATTTTACATGCACCCACCCATGACTGGATGCCCCTTCACGAATGCGTCACTTTGATACTTCATTCGACCCAATCGGACCATGCAGCGTATTTGAAGTCTGGGGACTACTTTTTCTCCGCGGAAGCTTTTTCCCGCGACCGCATCACCACCAGACCGCATCACCGCGGAAGAATACACACGCAGCTGGTGGCGCCCCCTGGCGCCACAGAGGTGAAAGGCGATGTGGCGTCCCCTATACGTTTAACCTGGAAACAGCGCCCCCTGGTGGATGCAAGAGTTATCTCCCCCGGCAAAATAATGGCTTTCGTGCGGTCTGCCTACTACTTATATGTATTTATATTGAGAAAGCATAAGCTTGGAAAAATTTCAATAAAGTATAAAAGAGGAATGCAGTTGCAATATCACCCAGCTGTGATAGTAATACAGATAATGCAACTGCATATAAACTCACTAATATCGGTTGGTCAACCGTGAAATATAAAATAACGAACAGGTGAAGGAACTGCCAAATTCCAAAATATGTTCCTTGGTCGAAATGAACTCTGGCCTATTAACTAACCCTAGTGAATTTTCAGCTATGTTTGCAAATTTATATGCCTAAATAATTCCATGGAATTTAGTTGAGTGAATCACCAGGACTCCAACACTCAAGTTCCAAATGCTATTTCTACTAAGAAATGGTGGACCGCACAATTCAAAGTTGGATGCAATTTGAGATGTACTGATAACCAAATAGCAGACGACAGGAAGCACATGCAGTGTAAGCAGAATCATTCTGGGTGTTTTTCTTTGGCATTTATATACTCACATGTTTGAAGTATTTATATTTCTGTCACACCCTATGCAGCATGTCATGACTTAATAAAAATTGGAATTTGAAAATAGTAACTTTACTTCCACCAGATAGCGTCACTTGCGTTATACTCCGTCACTCGCGTTACATTGTCACTTGCGTTACTAGATTTGGCGCTACCACTGGAAGAAGTCACATGGTGTAGGAACTCAAAACTATGGTCATATGTTCACGATAACTAACAGAAGCTGTGATAGAAGTAGCTCAATCAAACTTGAAGTTTTTTGTCTAATAAAAGAAAAAGTAGCACTTATCGTCACTCGCGTTACATAACTGTGACTTCATGCAAAATTTACAATGTGTGACAATATTTACAAATACCTGCTGAATTTTTTTATGATTTTTCAACACACCATTAGCCATTAATGTAAATAAAAAAAGAAATTCTTCATTCTGCAGCTAAACAATGGTACTAAAATCTAACCAATTTTGTGAGATAATTGAAAGCAAAAATAAGAAAATTTTATTCTGGAACTGCAAAACACCCCAGGTTGGAAAATTCTGCGGCAATCTTAATGAATTTTTAGATTTTATCTCTATACTGTATCACCATTATAAAATAATCTCATTGTGGCACATTCTCAAGATTTTATTTTTTGGCTTCATGTCCCAAGTAGCATGGAATTGACCAAATGAGCATTTTATTATCTAATTTCTCAGCAAGGGCCTTTGGCCCATTACACATAAAACTTACCAAGTAAGTTGAGAGTGTGGTGTTTAACTTTTTGCCGAAAAATCGTTCAAATTCAATAATGCATTCAATCATTTCTTTGCATAAATCCTTTTATGTATTATGTTTATTAACATAGGCGATATTTCGGAGTTTAATCTGCTCTAGTAATAAAAAACTATGGGAATAATGTTCTCGACTTTGTCATTTTGGGTCATTTTTCTGAACAACAACAGTGGGTTAACACAGTTCCTAATTTTACGAATGCAACTGGTGATGCATCAGAAGCCTGTTGACGATGTCTAACCTTGACCTATTTTATCAAGGTGAAATTTTAGTATTGGTGCATGGTATCTTCTGAAGGATTACATTTAGGCTCTCTAAATTCAAACTATATGCCACTGGTGATTGACTAGAAACATATTCAAGTTGACCGACCATGACCTATTTTATCAAGATCAAATTGTGAGTGATATGTTTTAATAGACTCGTACCCAGCTCCAATTCGCTATCGCTCTATGGAGACTAGTTATCGACAGGCATTTTAAATCAGCACTGCACAGTGATTGGCCCATGGTATTCTCCACCCGCCATGCCCCTCCATGCTTGTTTGGACGTCGTGAAAGTCGTAGAAGCGAGGGCTTTATTTAGGAAACATACCATAATCGCTCATCGCTCATCAAATCTTACAAAGGATCTATATAATACTTGGTGGATTGGTGGCCGTAGCGCTCAAGGCCCTTTATCGCATCATAGACGAGTACTGGTCACTAGATACACACGAACAACAACAACACATATTGACATTGGTCTATTTACCGGTCTAGATTTAGACCGGTAATTCAGCCAATCAGAGAATACAAAATGGCTGTCGCTTACTAGACCCCAACGCAACCACCTCGCTGGGGGTCTAATAACACCCCAGCCACCAGTCAGATTTTTGGACCGAATTCGGGGCCTTCGCGCACATCGCCGGAAGTGACATCATATATAGTAAAATAGATATTTAACGAAAATTTTGATTACTTTTCAAGTCTGCATAATACCTCCGTTGACCTAGCGTTAAAAAGAATTATCTGGAGATAATTTTCCCTGTTTATCTGGACAGAGCATATGAAAAGTAGTTCGCTCATGTGCAACACTAAAGGAGTTGTTTGGTCGGATTCAAACTGAACCGTGCGTTGGTTGGTTTCCCCTATACGTCATAGCAACGTAGTAAAGGTCAACTTCCGCTATTGGAGGCAGGGATGTTATTGGAGCCTGCGAAATGGAGCATGCGCTGTGGGGAGGTTGGCTAGGTACGAGTCTAATGTTTTAAAGGGTTATAGCCAACCTCCCCACAGCGCATGCTCCATTTCGCAGGCTCCATTACCATCCCTGCCACCAATAGCGGAAGTTGACCTTTACTACGTTGCTATGACGTTTGACGTTTGAATACGGCCGAACAACTCCTTTAGTGTTGCACATGAGCGAACTACTTTTCATATGCTCTGTCCAGATAAACAGGGAAAATTATCTCCAGATAATTCTTTTTAACGCTAGGCCAACAGAGGTATTATGCAGACTTGAAAAGTAATCGAAATGTTCGGTAAACATCTATTTTACTATATATGATGTCACTTCCGGCGATGTGCGCGTAGGCCCCGAATCCGGTCCAAAAATCTGACTGGTGGCTGGGGTGTTATTAGACCCCCAGCGAGGTGGTTGTATCAAATCCTGTGACGGAATATCTGGAAGATGCAATCACAGGCCTATGATGGATTTGATATTCAGGCTAAGTTATAGCTAGTCTGTTCAAATTCATAGCGTTGGCGATGGGTTAGAAGTATATACAAGTTGACCTATTTTTTAAGACCAAATTAAATTTTTATGATATTTTTAGCCCACATCACCAGATGGTGGGCTGTTCAAACCACTTTTCGTCAGTCAGTCCGTCGTCCGTCCGTAAACAATTCTTGTTATCGCAATTTCTCAAGAACTGCTGCATGGATCTTTCTCAAATTTGGTACACAGGTTCCCCTTGGGGTCTAGTTGTGCAAGATACCTTTTCTGGTCCGATTCGAAAATCCTGTTATCACGATCTCTCAGGAACTACTGCATGGATCTTTCTCAAATTTGGTACACAGGTTTCCCTTGGGGTCTAGTTGTGCAAGATATCTTTTCTGGTCCGATTCGAAAACCCAATATGGCCACCAGGCAGCCATCTTGGATTTCCCCATGAAACCTTGTTATCGCGATTTCTCAGGAAGTACTGCATGGATCTTTTTCAAATTTGGTACACAGGTTCCCCTTCGGGTCTAGTTGTGCAAGATACCTTTTCTGGTCCGAATCGAAAATCCAATATGGCCACAAGGCGGTCATCTTGGATTTCCACATGAAACCTTATCGTGATTTCTCAGGAACTCCTGCATGGATCTTTCTCAAATTTGGTACACAAGTTTCCCTTGGGGTCTAGTTATGCAAGATACCTTTTCTGGTCCGATTCGAAAATCCAATATGGTCACAAGGCAGCCATCTTGGATTTCTCCATGAAACTTTATTGTTTTTTCTCAGGAAGTACTGCATGGATCTTTGTCAAATTTGGTACACAGGTTCCCCTTGTCGTCTACAGTAGTTGTGCAAGATACCTTTTCTGGTCCAATTCGAAAATCCAATATGGTCAACAGGCGGCCATATTGGATTTTCTCATGCAACTTTGTTATCGTGATTTCTCAGGAAATACTGCATGGATCTTCCTCAAATTTGGTACACAGATTTCTCTTGTTACCCAGTTGTGCAAGATACCTTTTTTGGTCCGATTCGAAAATCCAATATGGCCGCCAGGTGGCCATCATGAGTTTCCCCTTGAAACGTAGTTATCGTGAATTCTCAGGAAATATTTCATGGAACTTTCCGAAATTTGGTACACAGGTCCCACATGGGGCCTATTTGTGCAAGATACCTTTTTGATCCGATTCGAAAATCCAAGTTCCGCTTCAAATTAATACGGTATTCCCCGAGTTGTGACGTTGCATCACAAGAGTCGGCGGATCAAACGGTGGGGCATATTCTATATATTGACTATAGAGAATATCCATACCTCCACCTTCCATATCAAGGAGTTCAAATAATTCAGAATTAAAATGTATTTCTTCAAATTTTAAATCAGTTTTCTTTAGTCCACGCAGTTGCAAGTGAACTGCCCCACCCTCTCGTCTGCCGGCGGGTCAGCTACATGAAGGGACGTCACCACTCGACAAAGTTAGACTACTGCATGTTTCGATCCAAGGGAGATAATCAGGATTCAGACACTTTCAAAGTTTCAACATTACTGCGCGGACCGGATCCCTTCAGTATTAAGTATTGTACCATCTTACTATTTTCGAGCATGGTATCATAAAAGAGATATCTCAAACTAGCCCAGTAAACAGAACAGAATTAGCAATCGTTCCTAATTATAAAATCTTAAGTATGTTTCATAGCTCATGCCAAATTGTCAAAGAGATTTGTCTTCGCTTCCAGTACCCAATGATGACACGTGCAAAAAAAAAAACTACAAAACGAAGACGAAGTATCCACCGTACATATACATTCACTTTCAGACTAACTTTGCTCATTTCTCTTGTACTATGAAAACCCACATAAGAACAGTTTCTAGAAATCTTGAAACTCTTGAAACTTAGAAAGGTTATATCTTGGTGTTTTCCAGTGTCCCTTTTAATTTTTGATATTTTTTGCTCAGATTCGAAATTCTGTAAACAAAATTACAAATCAATCGTTCGTTCTTGGTAACAATGGACAAAAAGATCCTCTTGTTATTAGCTTACAATTATCGGACAATGGTGTGCGCCAAGATCCTTCAGGATCTCTCGTATAAAGGATCATGGCTAGAAAACGGAAATTTTTCATGAATAGAACGAGTGTTGGATTTCTGCAGTCAAACGAGTACGCGGGCGCATAATGAAGCCCATAAGTGTTGTGTGTCATGTGTGTTGGCGGATATTATGAAAATAGGGAATATAGTTTTCTTACATATTAAGTACCGTAAACTGGGGTAATAAGGGATGATTTTTAGACTTTTCAGATCATCTCCGCAAATGAGTAGCTGATTTAGAAAAAGACCATACCGGTATGCTATTTTGTGACTTCTTACTCAGTCTTGATATTGGTGATGGTTATGGCCCATCATCTGTTTCAAAAAAGATTTTTCTTGTGACTGTCCCTTATTACCCCAGTGTCCCTTATTACCCCGGGGCTAGGGGCCGTATGAGCCCATGTACTTCAAGATCATCATGGTACTCATATGAACAGTCACAATCAAAGCGTGGCTGAGGTACATCATTTTTAGATGACGACTCTATAACGAATATTATGGATTAAGAATACTGATCAGCGATACGGATTTGATATTTTGGAACATCATGATGTCTTGCCAGCATCATTGAAAATTGTTGACCGCTTCTCTCTTGCAGGAAACAAGCCTATGTTTGTGTATACTTTTGTCTTTTTGAATTTGGTGCTAATACTGTTATATGGAAATGGAATAGGTCTTTGGATTATGGACGCGGATATTCTCTAATGGACGACGGCTGGATTATGAATGACGGACTAGACGCTTGTAATTATAACGGACAGTCTTTCATTTGTGTTGATGTTCCCTGTATACCCCATATAGGGGGTATAAGGGACGCATACTACGGTTTAAATAATGAGTACAATCGTGTTTAGACAGGATAACTACATATTTGCGGAAATCTGAAAAGTATAAACATGGCAGTGTGACTAAGTCACAGGACCTACGAAGTAGGGTAGGCATTAGGACTTCGACGCCCATTGAAGTCTTGAACCCCCCAAGTTAAAATAATCCTGCCTATATTAAGATGGGCACAGCCGAAGTCAGAATCACCAGTGATTTTCATAAAAAAATCACCAGAAATTTTTATCAAATGTAGGTCAGCTCAGAACCTGCTGGTAACAGTCCCCTAATGCACGTTCACGCCAAAAATCAAGGTTCTAATGTCGACGGTTCTCCTTATTTTGCCGACGAAAGGATTCGGATGGACTGACTGACTCGCTCACTCATTACCGGACAATTTGCAAATGATAGCCTACTTCGTAGGAAAATCGTCCCTTATTAGCATGGGGTCCCTTATTACCACAGTTTACGGTACGGTATGGCAGGTTTTTGGTGGTTTGTGACCTGATATCTTGACAAAATCTGTAATTATTTTATGCTGGACCCTGGTCCGGGAATGTAGAATTGCTGTGTGTGTGTAACGAAGTCTTGTTTCCACGATAACTTCGAACGCATTCAGTCGAACCTTTCCAAATTTTCACTGAAGTTCACTGTGGCCCCAGAGTAAAGATTCATATCATATAGCTGAAAAGAAAGTATGTTTTAGTGAGGATTTTGCCCCATGAGTAATCACAAATGTCAATAATATACCTGCGGTATCGGGTTCTTAGCACTATATGGACAGTTATGGTACGCATTATTGATAGGAACAGTTGTTGGGATACAGTTCATACAAGGGGAAATACCGCTTTTCACTTGACATGTTAGCAAATGGAACAATGGCCGACCACTTCCCCATTTGCCACTATTGGAAATCTCGTAAATTCACGTTACCGTACTTCGTCTTACATGACCGATATGCCCACCCTAAGTTTTGAGAACACCCAGTGCTGCACAGTGAGTTGCTGAGCAGCTAAGCTACGCCTTAAGGTGTGGCATTCAAAATCCGAGGTGTGAATTCCATCTACAAAGCAGAAACACGCCAATCAGTACCTACCCAACGACTGTGTGTAGGAAGCAACCACCTCGCTGGGGGTCTAATAGTACTCCAGCCACCAGTCAGATTTTTGGACACGATTCCGGGCCTTCGCGCACATCGCCGGAAGTGACATCATATATAGTAAAATAGATGTTTGCCGAATATTTCGATAACATTTCAAGTCTGCATAATACCTCTGTTGACCTAAGTAGTATACAATACGTAAATTGGCGTAATAGCGCCTCACTGCGCATGCGCAGAACCTTGTGTGACGTCATAAGTGTGCGCAGAAAAAAAAAATGGGGCGGTATTGGGGCGGTGTGCGCATGCGTGATGTGTGGGAGGTGGGTACAAGATGGCCGCGAGTGTCAGTGAGTGCAAGATGTGGGAGGTGGGTACAAGATGGCCGCGAGTGTGAGTGAGTGCAAGATGTGGGAGGTGAATACAAGATGGCCGCGAGTGTGAGTGAGTGCAAGATGTGGGAGGTGGGTACAAGATGGCCGCCAGTGTGAGTGAGATGTGGGAGGTGGGTACAAGATGGCCGCGAGTGTCATGATGTGGGAGGTGGGTACAAGATGGCCGCGAGTGTCATGTGTGGGAGGTGGGTACAAGATGGCCGCGAGTGTGAGTGAGTGCAAGATGTGGGAGGTGGGTACAAGATGGCCGCCAGTGAGTGGAAGATGTGGGAGGTGGGTACAAGATGGCCGCCAGTGTGAGTGACATGTGGGAGGTGGGTACAAGATGGCCGCCAGTGAGTGGAAGATGTGGGAGGTGGGTACAAGATGGCCGCCAGTGTGAGTGAGATGTGGGAGGTGGGTACAAGATGGCCGCGAGTGTGAGTGAAAGATGTGGGAGGTGGGTACAAGATGGCCGCCAGTGTCAGTGAGATGTGGGAGGTGGGTACAAGATGGCCGCGAGTAGTAAAATGTATAAAAGGAGTCTATTTTTAGGGAAAGGGGTGTATTCAATCTGACTTACCTGACCTGACTTGATCAGCCAGCCAGCCAGCCAGCCAGCCCTCCTACCTGCCTGCCTTCCTGTCTGCCTGCCTGCATTCTGCCTGTGTGGAATGCATGTCCTGACTTGGTTCTGGGTTTTTTCCATCACGGTTGTGCGCAGGTGTATGACGTCTCTTCCGGTCTGCGTGAATCGGGCGTGACCTGGGACTATGGGATGCATGTACTGACTTGGTTCTGGGGTTTTTCCCTCACGGGGAGGTCACGTGATCAGTTCAAGGTCATATCCATTTTTTATCGATATGTCAACCTCACACCCAGTCCATTAAATGCTCCTTCACCTATGCTTCAATTTGATACCTCACTCGACCTGTGGTGTGAGTGAGTGCAAGAATGTATTCATCCGCGGTGATGCAGTCATGTCTGGCGGTGATTCGGTCTCGGGAAAAAGCTTCCTTGCCCAATGCCTACGGACTTTACCGAAGATACACGGACTTTAACGAAAAGACACGGACACACACGAAAAGACGCGAAGGTGAACGCCATTGTGGGAAACCTCCCACAGACAGGTCAGTACATGCATTTCTATGTTGTTCACGCATAATAAAAGGATTGATCTGTAATCTGTGTTGTTGTTGTTGCTCCTTTTTTTTTTGCACTAACCCATCAGAATAGTACGTATCACGGACTATACCCGTAGAGCTACATCTGGTCTATAAAACACGTCCCTCTGGATCCCACACCTTCATTTCTACAGAGCCATGGCGGAGATCCAGCCCCATGCGACTCGCATTTTACAGTATGCCACCGTGGTGAATTCATTCACGGGTTACTGAGCAGTGGTCCGGTCCATGTTTGCAGATGGCGACGACAACGAGGGACGACGCCAGGTCCTGAACGAGTTCACAGAAGCGGTCCTCCACAGAGTGCACTCGATGGAGAGGCGTGCCATCACTCACCACTACTGGACTATGACAGCCATCCTTGATGCTCGGGCTATGGACCACGAGCGCTCACGCCGCAACCAGCACCGGCTGGTTGGCCTCATACTAGTCTGTGCCCTATTCACCCTGGCGCTGTAGTATTGACACTATAAATACCAGGGTCAGACAGAGTGTGTGTCATTCACCGTTCGACATTTGGACCAAGCATGTCATCCGTCCTACGAGCCATCCGCCCCCTTACACCTTACCAGGTGGGATTATACGTTTATGAAGATTATGTGACTCTGGTGGAAGATAGTGGCGGGGATTGGAGGGCGTCCCCTGAGACTTTATCGAATACGGTGACACTACAGCGTGATGGGTGGACTAAGCTTAAACGGGTGTTGAGCGGAGAGTTAGACGGACACCTGATCCACCTGGACAAGGCCAACTACGTATACCATACTGCGCTCTACCCACGGGTGGGACGCTACCAAGAGCCGGCTCGAAGTTTCCTCCTAACTCCCTCTGTGGTCAGCCTTGGAGAAAATAGGCCCTCTGGTGGACCAGTTATTTATACCCGACGATCGATCACCCCACCAATTGGCATGGGCTCATGCTATCGAACACGCACTAGATGAACCTAATGAAAAAAAGCGGATGGAGAAAATACTATATGTATAGAATGCGCAGAGGCTGGAATGACAGGGTCACCTCATGAAGCCACCCACACACACATGACGGGCCAGAACGATGAAGAAGAAGAAAAAATCCGTGATGAAGCCGCGGGACCAATGGCTGAACCCCATGAACAACTACATGAACCCGACGACGATGCCATTGATTACCCGGCTAGACTCAGTCAGCCCAGTGATATGACCACCTGATCCTTTTGATCTCACGGGGTTCTCCCTATAAATACGAGAGACAGTGAAATCTGGTACCATTCACGTACTGACCATGACGGAGCATATAGTACTGGCGTATTTCAGCTTGACCCCCGAGGTTTTCCTGCACGTGTATGCGGACAAGGTCGATATCATGGAGGAGGTGGTGGGAGACACGGACCCTACACAACCGTGCCCGGCTCACATTCGTCTGTCCCGGGAGGGCTGGACCAAATTCAAACGGGTGTTGTCTGGTGAACTGGACGGCGGCCTCATCCACTTGTGTCACGATGCGTACATCCGACGCGGCCCTTTCTTTGCTCAATTGGCTCGGCTAGATGGAGGTACAGTGCATTTTACCCTTCACCCTGATCTATGGTCTGCATTGGAAGATGCCGTGGTGGATGTGGATGAAGTGCTTATCAAGCGGTCATCAGACCAGTTGGACTGGTCATTGACCATGGCCACTGTGGAAGTCCACGAAGAAAATCAGAAAGAAACTCAGGCCCAAGATATACCCGTTATAAATAAACGATAGAGCCAGGGTCCATCATCATTTTGTCACCATGAAGCGCTGGGAGAAGGTGTTGGATAACTTATACTACAGTCCCGACAGTCCGGCAGCCTATAGTGCATTGTCGGCTCTCTATCGAGCGGCCAAACCCCCAGGGGGTACAACGTGCCAAAGTCCGAGATTGGTTAAGAAGACAAGACACCTATACCTTACATCGATCTGTCCGTCGCCATTTTCTACGGAACCGGGTCATCGTGGGAGGAATAGATGCCCAGTGGCAAGCGGATTTGGTGGATATGAGCGCCTTTGCCAAACACAACGATGAGAATCGGTATATCTTGACGTGCACCGATATCCTATCCAAGTATGCATGGGTGGTACCCATCCGGACGAAAACGGGGCAAATCTCATAGCGGCGTTCAAAGACATCTTCAAGACCGGGCGCAAACCTTTGTATTTGCAAACCGACGAAGGCACGGAATTCCTCAACAGACGGTTCCAAGCCTTTCTCAAGAAACAGAAGGTGTTTTTCTTCCATACGTACAACGAGACCAAGGCTTCCGTGGTGGAGAGGTTCAACAGGACATTCAAAGGCCGCATGTATAAATATTCCACCTATAAGAATACAAGGCGGTACATCGATGTTCTCCCGAAACTGGTGAGGGGTTACAATCGAGCCTATCATCGAAGTATAGAGAGAGCCCCCATTACCGTGACCCAACGCAATGAAGCCCAAGTCTGGCGTGTCTTGTACCCCAGGCCATCGCAGCGAACGACGAAGGCGGTGTACAAGGTCGGCGACCCTGTACGGATCAGTAAAGTCAAGGGCAAGTTCGAGAAAAGTTACTCGCCCAACTGGAGCGATGAGCACTTCCTGATTAAACGGCGCCTACCCCGACAGCGGCGAGTCTATGAACTGGAAGATCTCCAAGGCGAAACGTTGCTGGGGACGTTTTACGACACGGAATTACAGCCTGTTGTAAAAACACAGCAAGACTACTACACGGTGGCGCAGATTTTGAAAACGGAACGTCGACGTGGCAAACTGTTTCATTTCGTAAAATGGCAAGGCTGGCCCAGTTCCTTCAATTCCTGGGTCGCGGCCAACCAGGTGAAACGACTATAAAGCCAGACACCACTGCCGTCCTCCTTCATTCCACGTCCGACCCCAGTGATATGGACCAACAGCAGCTGCCTCCGAAGACAGCGTCTCGCAAAACGCGCAAAGCGCAAGTGGTCTTTGGGGTGCCATTGCTAACCCTGCTGAGTGTGTTGTACGGAGGTGTGTTTTACGACGTAGCCTATGTCAGTACGTTACTTAACCAACTGAGAACACCAGCCATCAGTGAAACGGGTCTACAGAGAGCACCAGTCGTATAGAGCCCAGTCACCACCACCACCACACCCCGCGTACAAGCCACGTCGAGCTCTACACTTACACCAAGTACACCTACTACGTCTCAAGACCCACCGGATTTCATCCCTCACAGTGAACCGACAACGACGACGACCACCCACGTTGTACCCACCCCCAGCACCATATCTGAACGTGAACAGACAACGACGACCGACGTTGTACCCACCACCACTCCAGTTCACTCGTACGAAATTTACAAGAGCGGGTTACCACGACAACGGATAGACCTCAAACCATGGACCCTCGGTGGCAACATCCCTTCACCTGCGTCATCGCAGGACCGACGGGCTCCGGCAAAACGCACTTCGTCAGGAAGCTCCCTCAACACGCCGACAGCATGATCACTCCACCCATTGCCCGAGTCGTGTGGTGTTACGGAGAATGGCAGGAAGCGTATGCAGCAATGCCCCACATCACGTTCGTGGAAGGCCTACCCAACCTGGCTGATTTGGAACCCGACACCTTGGTGGTTGTGGATGATCTCATGGCGGAGACGGATGCACGGGTCACCCAACTCTTTACCAAAGGCAGCCATCATCGACGGCTCAGCATCATCTACATTGTGCAGAATCTGTTCAGTAAAAACAAAGAACATCGGAATATCAGCTTAAATGCCCACTACCTGGTGGTCTTCAAAAACCCGAGAGATACCACTCAACTGCTGCACCTGGCGAGACAGATGATTCCCGGCCGCACACCGTTTGCGTTGGAAGCCTTCAAAGATGCCACAACCCCTCAGCACGGGTATATGCTCTTCGACCTCAAGCAAGCCACCCCCGACCACCTTCGACTACGGACTGGCATCTTTCCCGGAGAGACCCACCACGTGTACATGCAAAAATAATGTAAACACACCCACAGTGGCGCCCCCAGCTGGGGTTTGTGTGTTTGATGATGGGGAATAATAAAAAGAGTGAATACCACAGCAGGGTTGACTTTGTCTGTGAGGTGGATAAAAAGGGCAGAGTTGTGGGTTCTAGCATTAGTTGTACAGGATGTCTGCGCGAGTACGAAAGCACGCTCCCACGCTCCGTGTATTGAAGACGGCCCCACCCGAGTTAGTCCGAACCATTGTACGCGGTGCGGACTCTGACCTTGTACGCTGTCTGTGCGAGATCGGGTACAACCTGTTAAAAGGCAACGTACCACTGACTCCGGCTCAGAAGACCAAGTTGGCCAAGCATAAGACAGGTCTCCGAACCCTAGTCCACAAGCGGGTCCCTCAAACACAAAAGAAAAAGGTGTTACAGAAAGGCGGCTTTCTCGGGGGCCATCTTAGCACCGTTGGCCGCTTCCGTGTTGGGTCCAGTATTGGGTGGACTCTTCGGCCGACAATGAACCACACGAAAAAAATGGTCCTCGTCGAACCACGGTTCCTGCAAACCTCCAATCACCCTACCCTGTCCCACCTACGGTGAAGACCATAAACAGCCTCGATGGAGAGATGCAACAGATCTTACAGAGACCGGGGTTAAGCGACAGTGAGAAAGTACAACGGTACAATGAGACGCTTCAACGGTACACGACGTTCATGGACCAATACAAAACCCTGTCTACCCCAGCAACAGCACCACCACCACCACCACCACCACCACCACGTGACAGACCGCCGACCTCAGCACCGTTCCAACAGCCGCCATTACCAGGGGTAGCCCCCACAGCCCCACAGTGGGTGGAAGACGAAGCGCTGAAGAGTGTACCTGCATCGTTCAAGAAACAAGCTGGCCTGGTATTACAACGGATGAAACAGAATCCTAACATGACTTGGAATGATAAAGGCGAACTCCTGGTACAGAATCAGGTGGTCCCTGGCACCCACATGACGGATTTAGTGAATGATCTGATGCGTCAACGCAGATCGCACACCGATCCT
>JAVTVY010049648.1:0-22269 GCA_036873755.1 Hanleya hanleyi
CAAGCGTCTGGTCCGTCATTCATAATCAGCCGTCGTCCATTAGAGAATATCCGCGTCCATAATCCAAAGACCTATTCCATATTCCATATAACAGTATTAGCACCAAATTCAAAAAGACAATCATAGTATACATAAACATAGGCTTGTTTCCTGCAAGAGAGAAGCGGTCAACAGTTTTCAATGATGCCGGCAAGACATCATGATGTTCCAAAAATATCGAATCCGTATCGCTGATCAGTATTCTTAATCCATAATATTCGTTATAGAGTCGTCATCTAAAAATGATGTACCTCAGTCACGCTTTGATTGTGACTGTTCATATGAGTACCATGAGGATCTTGAAGTACATGGGTTCATACGGCCCCTAGCCCCGGGTTAAGCGGAATTAGACACAAGTTACGAAACGTAGCGCCATAGATCTTGCACGCTACGTTCGTATTTTGCTATCAGCATGCGATATGTATCGCCAAATTTGAGAAACTTTGAGTGGAGGCGCTTGGTGGAATAGCCATGTTTTATAAGTTTCTGCAACAATGTTTTGTGACGTTGATTAAAATCATCACATTTAACACAGAATCTAGCAAATGCTACTAAGCGAGATGTGTATACGCCATATGCAGGTCCCACTGGAATATTACTATCCAGAAAGGGATACTTTACGATGTCGAAATTGTAATCATCTCTTTTGTCATAAAGTCGACGAGAGAGAATGTCCGCTTCATTTTTATAGAGATAGAGATCTAAATAGGATGTGCCTGTGGGGCTATCTGTAGTTTCCTTCAAATCCAGGTGGATATATATCCTTCACTGCGTCATTTATATAGCGATTATCCACAGCGAGAAGATCGTCTATATAGCGTTTGGTGAATGAGAAGGAACGGGCTTTGAATGGATCGGTTTTTGAAAAGCGCCTGCATATAGTCATATTCATAAGAGAACAGATACAGGTCAGCCAACAGGGGGTGCACAATTAGTGCCCATTGGAATACCAGTATGCTGCTGATATATTGTGTTGCCAAATTTCACATAGATATTTTTAATGAGAAATTCAAGCAACTCTATAAACAATGAAACATCCCATGAATGATATCTCTTGTATGTAGTCGAGCTAAAGAATGCTTTATGGCTTCCGACATTAATATATCTACGATCAGTTTTCTTGAACACAGATACTATTAATGAACTTATACGGTCGATAAGGTCCTGATGAGGGATTGTAGTATAGAGAGTCGAGAAATCCCATGTGGATACATGTCTGTACGGTATGTGACCTTTAGCATGAAGTTCTTCCGTAAGACATTTTGAGTTTTTCAATATCCACATACATTCGACGCCAGAGTTCTTAGAAATAGTGGCGCAATACCTTTCCCAAAATGCTTTTACCTCCTGAAGGGCCCTCGTCAATAGGGTTGAAAGAAGCTTGGTGGTGCAGCTTCTAGAACCAGTTATGAATCTAGCTTTGTATGGTGATTTATGCATTTTGGGAGTCAGTATGTTTTTGGTATGTCGTTATGATTGGTTGGAAGACAAACACCTCTTTCCCTGAGAAACTTTTTGTGATTGTTAAATAAATCTTCCAGAGTAAATGCAGTTTGGGAGTAAGTAGACGTATTTGATGAATTCTTTAACCAGCACCTGGTAATAGTAATATTTACATATGAATATTATATTATTGGGAGCTTTGTCTGCTGGGACTATGACGAATTTACTCTGGAGATTTGCTAGAACTTCTTGCGAATTGAGGTTTCTCAGTACTTGTTTTGCTTGGGGAAGAGTACTTCTGTCAATATGGCGGATCGTTTCAACGACCTTGCTCGTGGTGAGGTCCAGCCAATCATCGAGTACTGTAGGTTCAACTTTTTCTCGCTTAGACCAATCAATAACGTACTGTCCTAATGCAGACAGGACTATCTTCTGGTCGGCCTTCAGATTTATTCTTCTTGGCTCTCTATATTTAGGTCCTTTCATCAGG
Organism: Hanleya hanleyi; assembly: GCA_036873755.1. Taxonomy (NCBI): domain Eukaryota; kingdom Metazoa; phylum Mollusca; class Polyplacophora; order Lepidopleurida; family Hanleyidae; genus Hanleya; species Hanleya hanleyi. The sequence continues at coordinate 1,973 of JAVTVY010049648.1, forward strand.
AGTAATTTCAGATCCTTATCACTCACCACATCAAGGTCACCAATCACAATATGTTTGCATGGTGTATAGATAAAGTTCGACAATTCACAATCACAACTATAGCCTCCTGACGTGTATAAGTTCCAGTCAAACTCCTTGACAGCATTGGAGTAATTGAATATTTTGGTGGCTATAGATTTAGTATACTTATATGAAATGCAAGGACGTTCTGTGAACTTGAAATAGTTTGGTACAGCGTTGCGTACCTCTGGATCATTCAGGATTCGAGGTAAATTACTGATGTCCAGTCCTTTATCTAAGTAGTTGAGTTTCAAGAAAATCCGATCTTGAGATGTTTCGATTATGTTCACTGAACGATACAACCGAAAATACGCTATATCTTGACACACTTGACATCATTTCAAGATTTATTTATAAACATACATTTTTAATCTGTAAGGTTATTCTGAATGACTATCAATAAAATATGTAAAACAATAAAAGCACACCACATGCATGCCGAGATATATACTATGGAGCATATATAATTGGCGATGAGAAATGAGTTGATCATATGAACCCAATCCAGTTTGATACAAGTATTATATCTAACAATCAGTGAACAGGATAACCATATACTCTCCATGCCACGGTTACTCCTCGAATCAGTTTTTCTTTGGAAAGTGTGACGTTAATATGGAATCAACTCATTTGTGTGTGATGATGATAAACCTGATTTTTTTAAAATCCGAAATCAGAATTTTCTTTAATACTGAAATATCTGCCTCGAAAAAAAATGCGATGGTCAATTGTATAAGAATGAAGATATGGCTGACCAAAATGGGCTGCCTGACCTATATATAGAATTTTTGGTTTTAAGACCTTATAGAGAGGATTTCCCCTTTTAACGAAATATGACACCTTTAACCAAAATTGTATTTGCACTCAATATACTAGAATGTTTGATTATTTGGAAGAACCAAAATTGGTTTTGGTTTGAAATGTCATATTTGTTACAAGAGAAAATCCTCACTACAATTGCCTCAAAAGCGCCAAAATAGATCATGGAGTAGATTTGATCAATCATAAATACGATTACATGCAAACGATTCCAAACTGATATATCAATAAGTAAAGGTCACGGTACGATAAGGCGGGATTTTGGCCTACACGTGGTGCGGTTGAAATCGAAAAAATAAAATGTCATAAAAATACTTATGTTTTGATGTAACGGCAAGAGAAAATATAAGTACACAACATATGTGATTGTTTTCGTGCTATTGCGTTATGATTATAGTTATCACATGAAACTGAAATCCACAGCTTGTGCTATTTCGTGAAAAATAGGTCTAAATCGAGTCCTTCAGACACGCATTTAGACGCGAAGGACCCCTTGGACCAAACACCATTTAACCTGGTGTTGTGTGGTAACATTATATTCCCACTGCTCGAAGATCTTTTTGGTCCAAGGAGTCCTTCATACTAAAAAATGAAAAGTTATGATTCATAACGTTTGAAGTTTTCGTAAGTAGATTATAGTGACAAAATAGCCTGTTACAGTTGTTCGTATGTCGTGGTGTAGTGGATACGCACGTTGGATCACAAGCGCCTCGAAATTTTCTTTTACCGAGTTCGATTCCCAGGAGGGCAACATGTGTGACGTCGACAAGTTATTTCAATCTTTTTCATTTTTGTAAAAACAAAAATTGCATTCAGTATATCTAGAATAAGATTTTAGGCTATCATTATGAACCAACTAAAAGTAAAATAAATATTGTTTACCGATGAAACGATACCGTGTGGACATTACGGGCTAGTCAAACGTTGAAATCGAACGATCAGTCGCTCCGTTGATTGACAGTTGCCGCCGACGACAAGTTGTACATTGCATTGTGATTGACAGTTGGAGAGAAGAAATGTACATTCCTATGAGTCGGCTGGCTGTGGGCAAAAACCCCACCTTACAATACCATCTCCTTTCAAGAAGAATATAATATTGCTGGCTTTCGAGTGACATAAAATCAGTTTTATCACAAATGAGTATTTTGTGTGTAAACTTTACACATCTTTTGTAATGGGGACGAGATTTGATGATGTCACGTTGTGCTCTAGATATAAATAAACAGATAATACAATATATTAGTTTCCATAATGCTTGGGATTCTGAATTTTGTATTCCATTATTAATCTGTGTACTGGTAATTATGTGTCACTTTCGGGACACGGGTATCAACAGACTTAGCACCTAATCAAAAATAAATTACAAGAAAAAATTAGAAAACCTTATGATAAGCCCCAATATAGGTCAGTGCGAAATGAAATGCACTAAACCTCAATTTCATTTCAGTCAGACAGTCAATTCACGAAGTATTCATCAAATACAAAATGTCGATAGCTTATTATAATACATTATATTCTTCCAAATCATCGCACTATAAATATGAGTGTAAAGTTATTTGGAAATCAGAATCACTTTTCCCACTGTTATCGTTAGTCGTTCAAGCCAACAACACGCAACGCCTTTCATCACACAGGGCTTACATAGAACATTGAATGGATAGTGTAACCCAGAATAATGCAAATGTATGTGTTACACAAACGCTAATTCTATATCATAGTGGATTACGGTTTAATATTTCAAAAGGAGCGGACTGATTTGAAAAGAACTTCGAGCATTCGTTGCATGTTAGCCGTTGGAATGGACTGTGTCTAAGCGATAGTGCGAGGTCAGAGCGCGAAACCGTCATTTCCATGAATTTGCACTCGAATCGCCCGCCGATGGACAACACACATTGAGTCTTTTTGTGTATATTGAACAAAGAATGGATATTATAGCGCAGAATAATACAATAAAACGGATTTTACCTGAACGATAATGTTCCAGGATCCCTAGTGATGAGATTTCCGACACCTTTAATATAGGTGTCAGTTTTATTCATATGGTGTTCATATGAACAGTCTCAAAGTGTGGCTGAGATACATCATTGTCTGCTTATTAACGACTTTACGACGAAAATCATGTGGATTAAGAATGATGATCAGCGATATGGATTTGATAGTTTTGGAGCATCATGATGTTTTGCCGGCATGTTGACCGACTCTCTTTTGCAGGAAATAAATCTATGTTTTGTTTTCCTTGAATTTGGTGCTGATTCTGTTATATGCAGTAGGCATTTTGACTATGAACGCGGGAATTTTTTAATGCTCGACGACTGAATATTGAACGAAGGACTAGATGCTTGTATTTGCTCAATTACATTCCACCCAAATATATTTTTTGAAAGATAACTAGATACAGTCGATCGAATATGACAGAGGAAGGATTTCTTTTGCATGTTGAGTAAGGGAAACATTCATTATTTGTGAGAGTGAAAACGTAAAACTTTTAACATGGCCCCAAGGTGGTGCCACATATAGGCGAATCGGCATATCCCCAAATCCTGAAAAGATAACTTAAGGGAGGGTACCCACATACCAAATTTGGAAAGAATCCGTTCAGGTCTTCAACAGTTACTGTCCGGAAATGCAATTTTATCTCGGCCAACAGGTGGCGCCTCGTTTAGGCAGATAGCAATAAAAAACAACCCCAATCGAGATCTTGCGGCAAGATCCCTTGACACTGGAAATAGAGAACTGACTGTTCAGTTTTATTAAAAGGTTAACTTGGTCCACAGGTGGCGCCACCTATAAGCAGATCGAAATGAAAAAACAATCCCAAGCGAGACCTTCAGGCAACGTATGCGTATACCAAACTTGGAGAGAATCCATTCAAGTTTTCAAAAGTTATTGTCCGGAAACAATTTGAAATTGGCCCCCAGGTGGCACCACCTGTATGTGGATCGGTATGAAAAACAATGCCAAGCGAGATATTGAGGCGAGGTACCCACATAATAAATTTGGAAGGAATCGCTCTAGGTTAAAAGTTAATGTCAGGAAACACTTATAACTTAGCCTTAAGGTGGCGCCACCTATACGCGAAACAACCGATGAACAATCTCAAGCCAGATCTTCAGGCAAGGTACCCACACACCAAATTTGGAAAGAATCCTTAAGGTTTTCAAAAATTATTTTCTGGAAATGCAATTTTAACTTGCCCCCCATGTGGCGGAGGCGGATTGGGAAGAAAAACAATTTCAAGCGAGATCTTTAGGCAAGAGATCTACTTACCAAATTCGAAAACATGAGTCTTTGCCTCATAAATCGAGCCCTTTTAGGATTGCAGTTCATTGAGGGATGGCAGAATTATACCAACATTGCAGACGACACACAAATTTCAACTTTCTGCCAAGAAATATTGCAAACATAAGCTCAAACGCAATATATGAGAGTCGGTCAAGGGATAGTTTTGGAGATAGTGGGTAAGGCTCGGCGCCCTGGGGGTGGGGACTTGCTCTCATTTGAGGGTAGTGGTACGTGTGCCGACATGAACAGAAGGCCATAGGAGCTTCCTGCACATGAAACAACCACACTGACAACTGCATGTCATCACCTGTCAGTCTGAAGAACCAAAAGGTTGAATTCAATTCAACTCAGGAAATTGATCATATGCACATTGTGCACCCAAACTTTAGGAACTCCGATTTGATTAATATAATAAGTTACATTTGTGGACACAGATGGTTCGTCCGAAAGCTTTAGAGTAAATCATATGATGCGGAATACAATTCTTTGATAGAAAAATTTAACAAAATTGTGTCTTTCTTTTAAGTCTACGCTAAATTCAAATCTAACAGGGGTTTGGTACTGAGAAGAAATCCGCGGCAGTTATTTCATATTATACTTCTGAAATAAGATATGGTTTGTACAAATGCTTCAGGGTAAATCACGTGATGTGGAATAGAATGATAAAGGCGACACGGCATTAACAGACGTTCAGTACTGCGGGATCCCCGTCGGTTATTTCATATTGTACTTCTGAAATGAAATAATGTCATCAACCTATTAGTAATTACTATAAAGGAATATATTGTAGGTGTTTCGGCATGTGTGTGTGTGTATAAACAAGGTACACTGCATCTCATTCCTTAGGTAGGTTAGAATCAAATGAGGCTGAGGAGCCGTGTAACATTTTGTGCCACAGTTCAGAAAATATAGTGTGGGGCCGAAAAGCTGCGGACTGGAACAATTTTCCAAGTCCAAACAACCTTTTTGGACAGAAACAAGAACACTGACATCAAGACATCATTTAGATCCCTGTATTGAGCTTTTCGTAGCTAAAGCTACGGGCTCGATAAAAAAATCTGGTCAGTTTTTCAAGAATTATTGTCCGGAAATTATATTTTAACTTTCCCCCAGGTGTCGCCAATTATAGGTGGATCAGCACAAGAAAAACAATCACATGATCTTGTTACCTCTACCTCCTACCTAGATTTGGCACTGAGATGTTCTTGAATTAATGTATCTATTTCAGTGGCTTTAAAATCTGCAAGGCCCTTTGTCTGTGTTTAATTCATTCGTGGGAGAAATGTATATACATGTACATGTTCCAGGGTCTAAAATCACCATACTGTACACAATTTAATGGCCTGCATGCTGTAAACCAGGAACTGAATGTGCTTAGAAGCAAATGGCATCAGACTATCACTGAAGTGCTATCTATGCAAATGAGAATATGGAATTGGTACCCAAACAGAGGCAGCCACTTTACCATAGATCCAGATGGAAAATTTGCATATAACAGAATAAAACACAAGTCTCGGACAGAGCTTAAAAACTTAAAGATTGAACAAAAGGGAAGTTTGCGCATAAGGGGATTTGTAGATAAAATCCCATTTCCCAGTTTCGGACAGCACTGATAAACAATAGCTGTCTTCCCCTAGTTAGGACCAACATGCACCACAAAGGCATTCAAAAGTGGTGAAAAGAAGAAGCGAAAGAAGCCGAAGAAACAGAAGAAAGAAGAATACATAAGGCATCCCTAGTGATGCCTAATTATTCAGGGAATTTGAAGTATACTGACATTTTTGTTCTATTTACTGCAACTGAATCATTTGAACATCACAGATAGTTGATTACATTGTTTTATTTGGTAAAAGAAAAGACATTTTCGAATTTCGGAAGCGTTTTGTGGATATTGCAACCTTAAGCAGTTAGAAAAGACAGACTAAATAAAAAGGGGACGGAGGATTTGAATGAAAATATATATTGCGTGTCTGTCGACAGAATACGGCTGCATGCCCAAAACTAAGGATAATGTTTGCGAAGATAACCACAAACCATACAGACATCCAATATATAGATTACACTGTTAGGGATTAGGTCAAATTGACCAGATATTTTGGGTACAGACGTGACGGACCAAAAGTCTTTGGGTCAAATGCCATTTTGAAAAAAACATTTCGGATCGTTTTGACTCAACTATTTTGGGTACGTCTCGTTTGTTAATCCTTCTGACAGTGTAATTGTACCGTTTATGGTGCTACCGTGTTGGACAGTAGTTATGTGTGTTATTTTCTTCATTTCGTCTACATCCATATACGATAAGTATGCTTTTACTATAGCTCGACTTTTCCACGCTAGCATGAAGTATTTAAAGAAAAAAAAGATCCCAGCAATTATTTTGGACAATTATGGCCAACGTCATCAAGAAATAAATGTATGAGCCTTGGCTATAAAATTTGCTCACAAATGCAAGTTGTTTTCGGATTTTAGCTCAGTCTTGCTGTCCTATAATTATATTAATCCCATACACTGTATACGAACTGCATTGAACGCGTTTGTTCGCAACGTCAGTTCAAAAAATATACTTTATTTAGAAAAGCAAGTACATTATGTTATACTATTTATGTACCCAGTAGATGACAATATGGAATTCGTTTAAGGATACAGAGCCCTCTTGCAGACACTTTTGTAGACCCCCTAGAATTTGTCTTTGTATCACTAAAAATATACCGTATAGCTGGGATAATGTATATATTTGTTGAAAGCGCGTATCGTAGGGATTCAAAATATATAAATTTGTTCACTAGAAAATTTGTAGGTAGTGAAGATATTCAAATTTGAACAAAATAATTTTTAAAAATGAGCCTTCTTTTTTAAGTGGCTATTTTAAAGAAAGTATTCAACTTTCCTTAACTTACATCATCATTTCATGTAGAATACAACTCCAACAGGAAATAGATGTCTCAGTTTTGTCAATTTTGGTGTGGTTCTTTTTCTATTGGCATTTAATTCAACTTAAAAGTTCAAAACTGTGCGTTGCTCGATTCTGTGAATAAATATTCCATTAAATGTCAATAGAATGAGAACTAGAGCAAATTTGATAAAACTGAGACACGGATTTCCTGTTAAAATTGTCTTCTACAGGAGATGATGAAGTAAGTTATAAGTTGAATATTTTTTTGACAATAGCATTTAAAAATTTTAAATTAAATTTATTCAAAATTCAAATATCTTCAGAACATACAGGTATATAGTGAACAAACTTATATATTTGGAATCCTCAAGGAATGTGCTTTCAAGAAATATATACATCACCATAGCTGTGTGGCATAACTTCAGGTGTAAAAAGCCAAGTTTTAGAGGGTGTGTAAAAGTGTGTGCAGGAGGGCTCTGTACCCTTAACGTTCCTTCCATGAAGTTTCTTCCATGAAGCTTAAACGTCATTCTTTCCCGATTCTGATGTATCTAGCGGAGGCGCCTTGGCGGAAATAGAAGCATATTGAAACCCCCATAAAATGGGTTATTTCTATCAAACTATAAATCAAACAAATCAATTGACGAAAGTCAAATGATGCCTTATAACTTATGCCTGGGATAACTTTAGTATTCAGATCATAAACGTCGTCTATCCATTCACCAAGGATTCTTCCTTTGGAAAAATCCGAGAGCGGAAACTATTGTGGATGCTAGAATTTGGGTCAATGTTTCCGTGTGGTTTAAATGATAATGTCAGTGGTTTCGACAATGTTAGAAACCGCCGTTCAAATATATCCAATATTACCCAGCTATTTAAACCCCATCAACGGAGACATCGCTGCCATGATTTTAGAAAGTTTAATAGTTCGATGATTCACGATCATATCACTTTAAATTACTTAATGAGTTTAATTAAGACACGCAATAGTATACATAGCTTACGTACAGTTCTGTATGCGTTACCTGAGAGCTTTAAATCATATGATCAGAGATATACGACAATCTGCGTCTTCAGGAAATATAATACCACCCAAGGTCACTAGAGTGTGTCAAGATATAGCGTATTTTTGTTTGTGTCGACCAGTGAGCATAATCGAGACATCCCAGGATAGGCTTTTCTTGGGGCCCAACTACTTGGATAAACTACTGGACATTATTAATTTACCTCGAATCCTGAATTATCCAGAGGTACGCAACGATGTACCAAACAATTTGGAGTTCACAGAACCTCCTTGCATTTCATATAAGTATGCTAAATCTACAGCCACCAAAATATTCAGTTACTCTAATGCTGTCAAGGAGTTGGATGGAACATATACAGGTGTGATTGCGAATCGTCGAACTTTATCTATACAGCATGCAAACATATTGTGACTGGTAGCCTTGATGTAGTGAGTGATAAGGATCTGAAATTACTCCTGAAGAAAGGACCTAAATATAGAGAGCCAAGAAGCATAAATCTGAAGGCCGACCAGAAGGTAGTCCAGTCTGCATTGGAACAGTACGTTATTGATTGGTCTAAGCGAGAAAAAGTTGAACCTACAGTATTCGCTGATTGGCTGGACCTCACCAAGAGCAAGGTCGTTGATACAATCCGCCATACTGACAGAAGTACCCTTCTCCAAGCAAAACAAGTACTGAAAAACCTAAATTCTCCAGAGTAAATTCGTCATAGTCCCAGCAGACAAAGGTTCAAATAATATAATATTCATATGTGAATATTACTATTATCAGGTGCAGGTTGAAGAATTGAGTGTAAACCTATCACCATCAAATACGTCTACTTACTCCCAAACTGCATTTACTGTGGAAGATTTATTTAACAATCACAAAAGGTTTCTCAGGGAAAGGGGTATTTATCTTCCAACCAATCATAACGACATGCCAAAAGTATACTGGACTCCAATAATGCATAAATCACCATATAAAGCTAGATTCATAGCAGGTTCTAGAAGCTGCACCACCAAGCTTCTTTCAACCCTGTTGGAAAAGGTATTGCGCCACTATTTCTAAAAACTCTGGCGTTGAGTGTATGTGAATGTTGAAAAACTCCAAATGTCTTACGGAAGAACTTGATGCTAAAGGTCACATACCGCACAGATATGTATCCACATGGGGTTTCTTGACTCTCTATACTACAATCCCTCATCACGACATTATTGACCGTCTAAGTTCATGAATAGTATCTGTGTTCAAGAAAACCGATCGTAGATATATTATGTCGGAAGCCATAAAGCATTCTACATAATACATACAAGAGATATCGTTCATGGGGTGTTTCCTTGTTTATAGAGTTGCTTGAATTTCTCATTAAAAATATCTATGTGAAATTTGGCAACACAATATATCGACAGCTTATAGGTATTCCAATGGGTATTAATTGTGCACCCCTGTTGGCTGACCTATATCTGTTCTCTTATGAATATGACTATATGCAGACGCTTTCAAAAACCGATTCATTCAAAGTCTGTTCCTTCTCATTCACCAAACACTATATAGATGAGCTTCTGGCTGTGGATAATCGCTATATAAATGACACAGTGCAAGATATATATCCACCTTCGCTGGATTTGAAGGAAACTACCAGTAGCCATCCAGGCACACCATATATGGATCTATATCTCTATAAAAATAAAGCGGGCATTCTCGCTCGTCGACTTTATGACAAAAGAGTTTATTACAATTTCGACATCGTAAACTATGCTTTCTGAACAGTAATATTCCCGTGGGACCTGCATATGGCGCATACATATCTCGCCTAGTAGCATTTGCTAGATCCTGTGTTAAATGTGACGATTATAATCGTCACAAAACATTGTTGCAAAAACTTATAAAACAGGGTATACCACCAAGCGCCTCCACTCAAAGTTTCTCAAATGCTGATAGCAAAATACGAGCGTAACGTGCAAGATCCACGGCGTTACGTTTCGTAACTTGTGTCTAATTCCGCTTAACCCGGGGCTAGGGGCCTTATGAACCCATGTACTTCAAGCTCCTCCTGTTGCTCATATGAACAGTCACAATCAAAGCGTGACTGAGATACATCATTCTCTAGATGAGGAATTTACAACGATTATTATGGATTAAGAATACTGATCAGTGATACGGATTTGATATTTTTGGAACATCATGATGTCTTGCCGGTATCATTGAAAACTGTTGACCGCTTTTCTCTTGCAGGAGACTAGCCTATGTTTCTGTATACTATGATTGTCTTTTTGAATTTGGTGCTAATAATGTTATATGGAATGTGGAATAGGTCTTTGGGTTATGGACGCAGCTATTTTTTTTACGGACGACGGCTGAATTACGAATGACGGACCAGACGCTTGTAATTGTAACATCTGAAGTGATAGATGTGGATATTACAAGCGTCTAGTCCGTCATTCATAATTCATCCGTCGTCCATTAAAGAATATCCTCGTCCATAACCCAAAGACCTATTCCATATTCCATATAACAGTATTAGCACCAAATTCAAAAGGACAATCATAGTATACATACACATAGGCTAGTTTCCTGTAAGAGAGAAGCGGTCAACAGTTTTCAATGATGCCGACAAGACATCATGAAGTTCCGAAAATATAAAATCCGTATCGCGGATCAGTATTCCTAATTCATAATAATCGTTGTAAAGTCGCCAGCTAGAGAATGATATCCTGCAATCTGTATCTCATACACCTAATTTTCGCGTTTGTTGTGTATTACCGAGCTCCGCTATGACCAAGTTCATCTATCACATTATATATCTGTATTACAGTCTGAACTTGCGATGATGGACTATACAACAGGAACATTATAATCATACGTGTGGAATCACTTAGAAATGAGAGACCCTCCTTAATTCTCTGCGTGAAAATGTCAATTGCGTGTATCAGAACACGAAACATTAGTCGACACACATTGCGTTTTATCACGAAGGGCGCACACAGAAACAATGACGTATACGGTACGTCGATGAATAAAGAAAATAGAATGAGTAGTATAATCCACGAGTACACACTTGTTCTGCTCGAACGCTAAAACGTAGTCAAATGAAGATACATTCAGTATTCAAAAACGATTGTTTGGATGAGAACTTCTTGGGGACGATTTGAATAAAAATCAGATAATATATTGCGTGTCTCCTGGTAGAAAATTACTGCATGTTGAAATAATGATAATGATTGCAAACAGGACAGTGAAATTTATATCATATAGATATTGAATTATTAGATTCATTCTGATGTTTGTTAAGATGATACCGCGCTGGGTTGTAATTCAGTGCTTCTTTATTTCATTATTATGGTATGTGGATAAGTAATATCACTGACCATTGAAGGTAGTTTTTTGAGAAAGCATATTGGGAAAGTCCAGGCCACTACGGTCAAGGCCACCCAGAAACACGTTGCTATGGATACTACGGGGCATCTACAGTCAAATTAAACGAGTATTTTTTATTCCCAAGAGCTGTTTTGTATTGTATTAATAGATATATATTAATAGATGTGCATGTGCCTACACATCCTCGCTAAAACAAGGGATATCTCTATCCTAGATATAGCCCCTGGTACGCTTGGGCAATGTATCGCGATCAACGACACACAGCGACATCCTGCACATAATGACCAATCAGATCACTTAAGCACCGCGACCATGGCAACCGTGACAACAGATTCGAAAACACCATAGCTTGTGCGATACCCAGTGGCAGAAGAACCTTTTCAACAACCATGAACATTAATAAATATAAGGAAACATAGTTTAAAACAAAATCTATTTGAAGAGAGAATAAACCCATTCATCTACCATCAAACTTCCAACAAGCCAGGCAAATGTAGAAAACACAGAAGCTTTAAAGGCGGTACGCGATGTCAGTGTATCCGACCTCACCTTCCCACTGAAGGACTTGAATTGGGGTGAAACGCAGGGATTTCTATAAAATTTCACTGGCCTATCCATTAATATTTTATTTTTTATGCGGGCTTGGATTAAATATTTTACATTCGGTATCGACGAATAGTTTAGCAGCGAAAGCAAAACCCAAACGTATTTTACCATCAGTGCAGTTTTTCTAGGTCACGTAACTGGAGTGTGGGCGGAACGCGGTGTGCTATGCAAGTTGGTCAAGGGTTCGCCTTTGGCTCACAAATAGAAACCGCGACGTGGTGAAGATGGTGCCTACAAGGTTCCAAGAGATTTCAGTTCCTGCAGCGAATTTATTCAACATCAAAATACTTCAATGGAGAAACTTGTAAAACAGGGTTAAACACCACCACGCGCCTCCGCTCAGCATTTCTCAAGTTTAGCGATACATATGGCGCGTTGCTAGCATAATACAAGCCTGGCATGGAAGAAATTTGATGTTACGTCACGTGTGCCTAATGAACGCATGTAGTTTAAGATCTTCAACTCAGATCCTTAAAAAATCCGTAGATTTTAAATCAAAGCGTGACAGATACAACATTCTCTAGATAACAACAAATCTAAAGACAACCATATGGATGCAGGAATACAATCAGCGATACGGATTTGATATTTCCAACATCATGATGGCTTAGTGGCATCTTTGAAAACTGTTGACCGCGTTTCCCTTGAAGGGAACCAGACTTTTGATTTTCTTTTTGGATTTCGTGCTAATGCTGTTACATAAATCAGGTCTTCAGATTATGAAAGTGGAAATTCCCAAAATATCATTAATTCATTCGCCAATACAAATCAAACCAAATACTTTATTGTACATTTGTGTCCCAGAGGGACTAATGGCATGAACATACAAACACAGTGACAATACAAACTAGAGCTATGGATAGCTATAATGGGTTCAAAGCTCGAACCAGGCTCTTATTTCACGGGCATTATTCGAACATTGCAAGCCGAATTTGGCGGACAAACTACAGGGCCCAGATAGCATTTTGATTGGCCGATGGCGGCCATTTTGTTTCACGTAGCAACTTTCCAATAAGGCTGTTGAGAGACCCTGATCCATTGATTAGGTATATCAAATTTCACAACGATCGGTGCAGCGGTTTCAGTGGAGAAGACCATTGAAGGTTTTAAGCTAAATCCAAGATGGCCGCCAAACTGTTCAGCCAATCAAAAGTATTTGCTTTCAGTGCAACAGATCATGGCCATCTCGATATATCGCAGCAACCTAGAAACCCGTATCTATCAGGGTTCAAGATAATAAGCCGTTGCAAAATTGGTAAAGTTTCCCACAAAATTCAAGATGGCGGCCAAACCACGTGACCTAGATACTTGGTTTTTACATATTCTTGATCCCCATGTAGCCGTGATTGTATCTGGTTACTTTTCCAGACTTAATTCAGAACTTGAAATTTGACCAATTTTGATTGGTCCATGGCGGCCATCTTTTTCAACGGAACCAATTCTCTTGAAGTATCGTTTACTCAGACCTGTCCATATATCATGCCTACCAAGTTTTGTGCCGATCCGCAACCTCCATTACAGAAAGTGGGTCCAAGATTATTATCAGGACTTGACTTCCAGCGAACATTGATTGGCCATTATACCTGACTGGGCCAGAAATGGTCTGTGGCGTATTTTAAAATGTTTCTATAATATTTGGCTGTAAAATATATCAAAACCATCTTTTCAAATTTTAATCGGAAAACAAATCTGGGCCAGTTTGATTGGCACCTCCGAAATTTGCCGTAATGGTGTCGGGCTGGATGACCCTATTTCTGGCGGTCTCATCTCGAAAAAATGGTGGGGAATGTATGCTGAATTTTCCATATGTTTGAGCGGAACGGCCAGTCTACCTGGTGTGGTGGGTCATTTGTGGCGGCGAATATTAGGGAATATAGTTTTCTCAAGATGTGCACGGCCAATTTACTACATATTAAGTAAGGCGAATATTTAGTGGTTTGTGACATGTGAACGTTATAGCAGTAAAGGGAGACAATCCATGTAAACCAGACTCAAATGAAGCTAATCAAAAGGTAGACAAAACAGTTTATATTTGTTTTCTGCGTGAGTCTTTTGTCTGTGTCTAGCATTCACGAGTTTGACAGGGTTATGCTCTTGTATTCTGTATAAGACTAAGTGAATTTATTGTATCGGTTCAATTTAGGAACGTGAAATTGTATCGTTTTTCCAACAAATCCCCGAGTGAATGTTGCAGGCTGCAGATGTATATAACGGAAGAGGCTGCAGATGTAACGGAAGATCGAAGGCATTGTGCAGAGTTAATTCTCCCATTGGATTTTACGACGACTTAATTGTCGAAGCTTTTGCAATAAAATAGCGTCAGTCCTGAATGCTCTTTACTCTTTACAGGTTAAAATACCCTTCGCCTTCCGTTCTCCGCTGCGTGGTGTATGCCGACGGTCATAACACACGAACCTGGGTTATCTTGCGGTGTTCTCGCCCTGAGACCAGTAAAACATGCGACATGACAACATTCTTGACAATTTTTGCCGAGCTAGATTCGCGCTCGCATAAATGAGGTCATACTTTTGAACTTTTTCACTGCCTTGAGATAGGGGCGCACAGACATCCCCCCCCCCCCCGCCCGCCCCATCCCCTGTAATTAACACTATATTGGACCCAGAGTTAAAATCAAGTTTTCAGCGAAACCCTTTGGGCTGAATTTATATCAGTGCACTCTAAAAAAATGGCATTTTCAATTTTGCATGTCTGTTCTGGGGGGGATTCGACTATGTGACCCCTACATGACCGGCAAACTCCCTCGTTTTTTTCTACGAAACAGCGCAATACCACCATTTCGGAATATCGGGAAAATTATTTAAGCTACGATTAAATGAAATGAAGCAATAAAAGTTAGCTATAATAATATCCAGTAATAAAACATTTAATGCGGGAACATCGACCTAGCTGTGCTGGAAATGACGGCATTGCTTCATTTTATATCTAACCCACATACATTTCGTTGATACTTTTCACATAGTTATTTCTTAAATTATCGTATTCGTCTGCTATTTCATACTGTAGTGGGCCACCCAACAACACATGTAAAATATCCCAATCATCTAAAGCATGCAAATATACTCTGAAGTTCCAGAGTTATAGCCTGTACAAGATGTGTTCCATTTCTGACAAAATTCAAGATTGCGGCCAAACCGCGTGACGTATGAGCAACATTTCTGCATATTCGTGATAGCCATGACGCAATGCATATATAGAGTCACTTTCCACGTCAAAATCCGTTAATTGAAAATTCGACCATTTTGATTGGTCGATGGCGGCCATCTTTATTAACCGATGAACTTTTTGAGTCATAAGAAGGGAGAACTCTGTCCATTGATCATGTGTACCAAGCTTCACAACGATCGGAGCAGCGGTTTCAGAAGCGAAGATCAATGAAGGTTTGGAGCTAAATCCAAGATGGCCGCCAAACCATTCAGCCAATCGAAAATATTTGCTTTCAGTGCAACAGACCATGGCCTTCCCGAAATATCGCAGCGACCTAGAAATCCGTATCTATCCGGGTTCAAGAGAATAAGCCGTTGCAAAATTAGCAAAGTTTTTCACAGAATTCAAGATGGCGGCCAAACCACGTGACCTAGGAGCAAAATGTTTACATATTCGTGATGGCCATACCACAGTGCATATATGTAGCCACTTTTCCCGTCCAAATCCGTCATTTGAAAATCGGACAATTTTGATTGGTCAATGGCGGCCATTTTGTTTCACGCAGCAAAAAATCAAAACATAATTTCAGAGCCGCAGATCCATAGATCATGTGTACCAAGTTTGGCGTCAATCGACCCAGCGGTTCTAGAGAAGAAGATCTTGAAAGGTTTTAGGATAAATCCAAGATGGCCGCCAAACCGTTCAGCCAATCGAAAATATTTGCTTTCAGTGCAACAGACCATGGCCTTCCCGACATATCGCAGTGACCTAGAAATCGTATCTATCAGGGTTCAAGAGAATAAGCCGTTGCAAAATTGGTAAAGTTTTCCACCAAATTCAAGATGGCGGCCAAACCACGTGACCTAGGAGTAAAATTTTTGCACCGTTGAGAGACCCTCATCCATCGATTATGTGTACCAAGTTTCACAACGATCGGTGCAGCGGTTTCAGAGGAGAAGACCATTGAAGGTTTTAAGCTAAATCCAAGATGGCCGCCAAACTCTTCAGCCAATCAAAAGTATTTGCTTTCAGTGCAACAGATCATGGCCATCTCGATATATCGCAGCAAGCTAGAAACCCGTATCTATCAGGGTTCAAGATAACAAGCCGTTGCAAAATTGGTAACGTTTTCCACAAAATTCAAGATGGCGGCCAAACCACGTGACCTAGATACTTGATTTTTACATATTCTTGATCCCCATGTAGCCATGCATGTATCTGGTTACTTTTCCAGACTTAATTCAGAACTTGAAATTTGACCAATTTTGATTGGTCCATGGCGGCCATCTTTTTCAACGGAACCAATTCTCTTTAAGTATCGTTTGCTCAGACCTGTCCATATATCATGCCTACCAAGTTTTGTGCCGATCCGCCCAGTAGTTCCAGAGGAGAAGATGATTGAAAATAAAATTAAAATTCCAGTAAATCCAAGATGGCCGCCATGTCGTTGGGAAAATAAAAAAGCTTTACCCCAGGTGCAACACCTCTCTTGTCATGTTATCATGCCTCCAAGTTTCGGCCGAATTGTTCCAGCCCTTTTCGAGTTATAGCGGACACAAAATATGGCGGAAAATAATGGGAATAATAATAATCCGAACAGATACAAAAGGCTTCAAGCCATTCTGGCTTTGAACCCTAATAACTACATGATATAGTACACTAAAACAATATTGTGGCGATGTATATAAAACATCGCTGGAGCACTTTCAACTCTTATTTTCTACATTCGGCAAAACATTCGTATGTAAACTTAGCCAGGGCATTTTGGACGGTTACGTCAGTTGACATCCGGTCAATGAAAAACCTGTCGTTAATTTGATATATTGGCACATATAACTTAGTATCATCAAGCATAATTTTCCGTCTGTTGACATGTTTAGTGCAATGAAGTAAAAAATGCATTTCGTCGTCGACGAGCAGACATGTTTGACAAAGACATTATTACCTGGAGTATTTGAGTATCCACCTCGTTCAATTCCGAGTTTATGGGCACTGATTCTAAGCTGAATAAGGGCGGACCTATGTTTTCTATTTTTGACCTTCAGAGCAGTTTCCTCTGAGAAAAAGCTCTTCTTGAACATACGGTATGAGGTCGTCTTAGAAAAATCAGCAATTTTCCCAGCACATAAAACTGGAAATTTCTCAATTATGAAAGCCTTCATGAAATTTAAAGTGGCCTCGGGTTTTTTACATGTTTGATTCTCACAGGGATGTTGGCAATTGGTTTCCTGTAATACAGTTTTTATATACGGAACCCAGTTCACCGTATTGTTAGATCGGCATTCTTCAACTTGTTTCATATAAGATTTATATAGTAGCGACGAAGGATCAGAGGACTGGATATGAAGTAAATATTTAATACTTTTTAACAGAGCATACACTTTCATAGGAAGTCTACTGAGCCCACTAAGAACAGTCAAGTTTATGGCATACAAGATGACTTGGCCATACACACGCTTTGTTTCGCCTGTATTCCTAAGAGAGTATCTTCAGTTATCGTTAACGGTTCAATCGCGAATTTTTAGCTCATCTGGGCCGAAGGCCCGATGGGCTTATGTCATGGCCTGACTGTCCGTCGTCCGTCGTGCGTCGTGCGTAAACATCTTCTTCTCTGAAACCGCTTGGCCGATTAAGCTGAAACTTGGCATGCATGTTCCCCCCAATGAGTACACCAGAATTTGTTCATGCGGTGCCGATACGGTTTTAAATATGGCCGCCATGGCGGCCATCTTGAATTTGCCAGTGAAATCTCATTATTTTTCGGTAAGTACTTAATGGATCTTTCTCATATTTGGTAAACCGGTTCCCCTTTGGGTCTAGTTGTACAACATGTGTACTTTAGTTCAATTTGAATATCCAATATGGCCGCCAGGCGGCCATCTTAAAAACGGTTTTATTGGTAAATCTTGGGAAGTACCTCATGAATCTTTTTCAAATTTTGTATCGTGAATGTTTCTATTGGAAAATCGAATTTTCGAATGGGAATATGGAGATGACCCCTTAGTGCAATGGCACTGTTCCGTACAGAACTTGTGGGTGACAGGAGAACAAATAGTTAGTAAACATCTACCTTGCGAAGGCAAGAATAGAATAGAATATTAAAATGATTGAGGGCGAATATTAACACTGAAATTGTAATTTAGGTTGATAAACAGCTTCTCTGCGTATGTGTTGGACAGGCTGCAATGAAAATTGTAGTCGGTCCCTTAACCGATCACGCATTATCGGCTTGCCGATTGGCTATACATGTATTTCGAGTTATCTCCCATCTGATTGGCCGGACAAATTCATTATCATATTTTACCACAGGTAGGTAGGTTTTCGAAGTCGAACTTTTCATATTTTCTTCGGAATTCGGTCGTATTTCATGATTTTGAACCAATTTACCATGTCAGCAGTGGTTTCAATAGAAGCCGTCGCCCGTCGCAGGCGACGGCATCTCGCACATTTGCGACACTTATTCGAATATTGTCGGTCATTTGTTAGTGTCAAATCTAACTATTCTCCGCCATGTCGGATGTCCCCCACGTGGTTTTCTTGTTACCGAAATAGACGAATATGAAACGTCAAGCTAGTCTGCAGTTTTTTAGGTAATCCCGAAAAAGAAGAACGAAACAGATAATTATCAATTCACAGATTCGTCTAGCATGAATAAATCTTTTTCAAGGCCACTCTGAAATCATTTTCTGATCGGCATTGATGAAGTCCCAATTCGCTCGAAATTTGACAACAACAACAACGACACATGTTCGTCATGTAAATGTGAAAGTGGATCATACATCGGTTAATATTTGGCCAAATGACCAAAACTCATTGTTCTGTCTGGTTTTCCTGCGTATTTTGTCGCCACCGACGCAATAAACGCATTTTGTGCACAAAGTATAAACCGGTTGGGGTAAAGACCCATCTGGGATATTATAGTTCAACTCACAAAAATATAAATTGAAATTATACAAATAGATACTTATTTTATAATTTCAACAAGAAATTTTATTTGTCTTTGAATCTTTATTAAATAATCCTCCATAGTACCATTAATAATGACATGATAATTATATTGAGTTGCCATGAGTAGACATAATTGACATAATATGCAAGAAATCCAAAAGTTGGCCAAGTACTTGTTGGAGATACTGGGAATACTTTTGGACAATTATACGGGTACTATTGTATTATAGGATACTTTTACTTTTATACAATTGTAGTGGGCTCTCTTCTAAATTTCTCCTGAAAAGCTCTCAGACATGTCAGAGAGCATCATTTCTGTCGTTGATTTTCTCAGATTTTCTGACCGCGAGGAGGGTGGCAGTTGTCTCTTTACAAATTTCTTGTCCAACCAATAACTCGAGAACTATTGAACCCATTGACTTTCAACTTGGAGATTGTTTTGACATTGGTGAGAGGACAGTTGAAATTGGTTTTCAGTTACCTGCGTAATTGAAGATGGCTGCCGTTAACCATGACAGTTTCTGAAATTTCCAAAATCATACCCCTATTCAATGATATGGAATATTATTGACCCAAAAATTTTACCACAGAGGTCCACGTCCCCTGCAGCAGCAGCACCATCCACCATAATTGATGCTGCTGGCAAGATGTTGATTCTGTTTCACCTAGATATATATTTGCCAATCTAAGTACTTTTAGAACATATAATCAACCATGTATAACTCACAGTGTTTATTTTTTGTCGAGGAACAAAATAAAAATTTCTTCTATAGTTCCAAGTGTTTGACCTGTGTATTTTGGTCCTATATTCACCGTCCACGGACACGTCCAGCAACATCTTTCGGTCAGTTTTTCAAAGTGATGGCAGCCAGGTGTCCATCTTGAACTTCAACATTGATATTTGTTTATTTTTTTGTCCTCCGCCATGAAGTGGTGGGAGGACTTGGAAATGCTAGCCGTCCGTCTTTCCGTCCGTTCGTCCCACATCTTGTGAACGCGATATCTTGAGAACAATTCAACCGATCGACTTCAAACTTGAGAAGGTGCTTCACATCAGTTAGACGGCCACTGGTATTGATTTTCACTGAGGTACGAATCCAAGATGGCCGCCATCGACCATATTGGATTCTGTCCGTCCC
>JAVTVY010049649.1:0-23104 GCA_036873755.1 Hanleya hanleyi
ATGAAATAGGGCAGGTCCTATTTCATGCGATTAGTTGCATGCTACAAATCGGGGGATTCCCCGCCCGAGTTGTTACTACAAATCGCACCGTGAGAATGGGCCTTAAGCCTACTACATGAGATGTTCGACGATGATCAATGAGCCCTTTGGGTGCCTATGAACATCGATGCTGACTAAAATGGACGGAATCATATAACAACTGTTGTAATATCACATTTGGAATTTCTCTTGGCTGCAAGCATTTTCTTTTGAAACATGGCACCCTATGAAATGTCATGCTTCCAACTCAGTTGCATTCCCACTGCCACTGCTCTTTTTCGCTTTCTTGACTGGTTCTGACACAAGACACATTCATGAACAGACAGAATATATGTCCGAAGAATTTCCTCAAGCCAACATTTGTGTGCTGTTAGTGGTGGCAAAGTTTGATGAGGGAGAACAGCTTTCTGAGCTGAAGAAGTATTTCCAATACAAATACTATAGAAGTCATTGTCGCAACGGCAAAAGATTCGAAACAGAGACCGGGATATGGAAAAATGGTTACCGATTTCTGCATGATATACACAGCATTGCCAGTAACCCTGTGGAGTCACCTATTATATAGAGGAACAAACGATCAATTTCTATACCCCGGAATAGTCACGACCACCACAACGTTGTCTTTTCGGCAGTATTCTTCTCCAGAATTATGAGGTTATCCGTCTGGTGGATAACATCACAAATAAATACCTAGTGAAAGGCAAAATTGCAGTTTCTGTTTCACAATTAAGGATCATTGGTCCATATTAGAGACTGGCTCGTACATTGTCTAATAGTGGTTAGCTGATCTGTAAATTTCAAGTGCGAAAGAACCCAAAAGTATACATAATTTGCCCCAGGCTTTGAAGCATTCCGGAGAAAACTCTACAAACCGAAAAAGAATTATCCGCTGCAACTGCAACTGAAAACTGCAACCGAAAGGAAGGATACAGAGAAGGACAGAGAGGGCACAACGTTACTTAGTGAGCTTGCGACCCACTCTAGCAGATTTTCACCCACCTGCTGCCATTTGCGAGAACATACCTGTATATATTATTCAAAATCTTACTTCTCTGGGATTTCAAATACGGTATGCGAGAATACTGGTTATGAGATTGATAGATATGAAGTTATTTCAATTTAAATGCTTGTCTTTTCATAAAATATATGCGTCTAGTTCAGAATTATCATGCCAAATTTCGAATCCCCTTTCAGAAATAAACGGTTTAACACAAAACTAGAGAAATCAAGGAATGAAATAATAAAAATGAACAGATTGCTATCTTAGAGGGTCTTCAATCAATTAGCTGAAGAATTTGTTACTCCTAATAAGATTTTGAAGGCTGAATCCGCAGCTAAGCAAACATATATTCATCAAAATAATCTCTTCTTGAAAACGAAACGATTTAGCGTCAAATTGGACCACCAGATGGGTTACAAGCCCATATGAAATGTGATGAATGTCCTGCCACCTACATGGATCTTACACAATGTCATCTTCGCCAACGTTTTGCTGGGCGTTCATATTTGGGATAAAACAGCATTTCATCATCTGTCACCCATCACTCATTTAATCGAAACACAATCCCAATTTATTGTTTTACGAAATCTTTGTTTTAAACATATTAACTTAACCGCAACTCGTTTCAACCCTGAGTGCCCATAACTTTAAGTCAAAATGTGCTGAATAATAGTCGTTCTATGTTGATTGGCTTTGATAATATATAGTATATAACGGTACAGTTGAACAGGTTGCCGTTTTAGGACGACAAAAATAGCACTAAAAGAAAATTGCGATAATTAATCTAGAATAAAATTTGTTGGCCGTTATGTGTCGCTCAGAAAACTCGGTGTCAGATTCCAAGGACAATAGAGGATAAGTGATAAAAAAGGTAGCTTCTAATTCAATTATTGCCAGTTTTGTTGTTCACATGCGCATAGATTTTCCATTCAGTATGCGTACAGTTTCTTTACGAATCTAAAAGGAAAATCGGACTTAAATATTGCAGATGTTCAGTCCAAGTTGCCCATGCGGCGAGGCAAAATATACTTGTCTAGGAATAGGCCTACATCCGAATGACAATGATGACAACCTGTGTAGTCCACACGGAACCTGCAGACTCGACACAAGTCAGATTAAACCGCCACAATATTGCTTGGGCCGTGGAATATTGCATTATTTCAGTAGACAGACGCCGAAGTATTTGACAGCCTCTTAAAAGTGGGGAAAGTCCTTATGATCTCAAGGTGTGAGCGAGATACATACTTGGGAAACGACTTCATTTAGACAAAGCATAATGGTGATTGATTAGGATTTTAGAACATCAAGTTTTGTTACCATCATTGAAAACTGTTGAATGCGTCTCTCTTGTTGGAAACATGTTTGGAATTGCTGTCCTACGAAAGATATTTCGATTATTGACGCGGAAATTGTTTTATGGACGACGGTTGAATGTAGGATCTGACGCTTGCTATTGAGCAGAAATACCTTTTCTTCTTTCTTTTATCTTACCACCGTATTATTGTTATCAGCTCGGACCTGACCTTCGCACTGTGTCGACACCCATTGAAATGAACTGGGTCGTGACATCACTAGTATGGAGTACCAGAGAACTTTCCCAGTTTAAACACGCCGATGGCATGTTCGTTCTATCATGTCTATTAGTCCGGGATGTTAGGGCATAAAAGGGACTGTTTAGTTCAGATTCTTCCAAAAGCACCAAATTTGGCCCATATGTCGCCCATACAATACCTTTTCGATTTTTGATGGGCGCCAAGGTAGTCGCCCCCTGGGGCCGCCATATTGGCGAAATTCATTATGGCCGCCACCCGGGTTAGAGGTCAATCGTATTTAAAAGAAACAAAATGGCTAGAATCATGAATAGTACAACTTTTTGGTGGTTATTGGGGTCGGGGAATCTGATTCTGATCTTATTTCAACGATTTGAGCTCAAGGTCACCCTAAAGGTCATTTTAGGGTCAAATTCGTCATTTTTAGTGGTTTTTAGTCGAGATATACAAACTAACTCATTTTATCGATTTTCGGGGTTGAGTAACCCGAATCTGGCCATATTTTGACAATTTGAGGCAATATTGCACGTGATGTTCACGACAGAGGTCACCCAAAACAGAGATCAACCGGAGGTCAATTATAGGAAACACCAAAAGGGATAGAATCACAAATAATACCATAGGGCTTTGTGGCATCGGAGAATCAGATTCTGACCTTATTTTGGCGATTTGAGGTCATGGTCACCTCATTTGAGAATTAAAGGTCAAAGATCAACAGTTGCTACTAAAAACAATCGAAACAAGATTATTCAGGAACAAATGTTACTAAAATATTTCGGAGATGACATCTGCTGACAAAATGCTATAACTATGCCGCTACGTTCATTTCAATGTTCAAAATACGAAACAAAAGACCGCTTAAGGATAGCTATCCCCTTAGAGGCAGTTTTTGCACCTCCATGACAATTTGTCGTCTGTATCAATAAATATACAAGATAACCATAATAAACTATATATTTTATGAAAGCATACATCGTAGGGGTTCCAACTATATGATTTGTATAACTGACGCTGCTACTGTGTAGAAAATATTCCAATTTTAAAAAATTAAAATGAAAACAATAGCGTCCATTTTTCAATTGAAATTTCATGAAAACTGTTGGTCTTGTTTCAACTTTGATGGTATACCTTGGTAGGAGACAATTCGAACTAGTAAACTTTATCTCATTTTTTTTTAATTTTTGCCTGGTTTTGTTTTTATAGCTATTTAACTAAAATAAATTGAAAAAAATGTACTTTTTTACGGTCGTTTGTCTTCAAAGTTGAATAATTAAAAAACTAATCCGAACTTACAAAAAGTGAGATAAAGTTTACTAGATCACCTTATAAGTAACAAGCATGCCAAATTTCAAAAGCGTAGCATGGATATTTTTCGAGAAATAAACGTTTAAATCTCGGATTTTGTACAAAAATGAAAGGCTAGAAATCGGGCAAAATGTGTCCAACTATACATTTGATGAATTAATCCCTATTTTTTGCTTGAATTCTATTGTCAAATACATTTTTAAGCTGTTTAATGGGACCTACTCGAATTCCTGTTTATTCTGGATAACTATTACACTAAGTTTTTTTCATCAAGTCGGTTTAAAGTCCAATTTAAACTTTAAAAACCTGCTAAAACTTGTTCACACCTGTGTAGATTACTTCACGGCGGGTGTCTGAGTGAAGTGTCACTGTCATAATTAGAAACAAAAATAAGGATGTTTGCATGGTTTTGATCAGAAGGGGGTACATTAATGTAAATAAGTAGGACTAATAGATAATTAGCTTACCATAATACTGCGGAAATGAGTTTTGGAAAGGAAAATTGAACAGACAAAAATAATAGTAGCCAAGCCCAAGCTAAGGCAATCTGTTTAATTGTTGCAGTGCCCCGGAAACTAAATTTTTAATCCTAATTTTGAAGCACTTCTATTTATAATTTTGATTTCATTTTTTCACCAAATGTTAGAGGAAATAGTGAATATTTGAATGAAGAAATAAAATAAAAATGACCAATTTTGACCCTCTAAGGGGATAGCTATCCTTAAGCAACAGTATACCAATGATTACGTTTACTACCTATGCCTTCTGGCTTGTGCTCTATGATGCCAGCAATAAATAATACTTGTCATCACCGCCCTCGTTATAAACGCACCCGCCTTCGCATTTGCAGAGGTTCGTGTATCGGATATCGACACAGTTGCATTTGCACCTTCCCATGCATGCCTTGAGCCAGCCGCAGTGCATGAGAATGGCATATGCCATAGAAGTATCACTGAGAGTGGTCCATACCGGTTGCCATGTACTGGTGCAATCTTTGTGCCAGCTCCACTC
The DNA here is from genome assembly GCA_036873755.1 of Hanleya hanleyi. Classification (NCBI taxonomy): domain Eukaryota; kingdom Metazoa; phylum Mollusca; class Polyplacophora; order Lepidopleurida; family Hanleyidae; genus Hanleya; species Hanleya hanleyi. Next base: position 4,906 of record JAVTVY010049649.1, read on the forward strand.
ACTGAAGTCAGGGATTTCCTGCTGGAGTGAAGCGACTCCAGTAGAAACTCGCTTGCAGCAGCGCTCGCTTCATATGCTGCAAAAGCGCGGCTTGGGAGGTGGGATGTTTTCCAGCGATCTGGTTGCAGTAGTGAAGAGGTGATGCTTGGCCTCATTGACACCGGCTGCACCACATCCCTTGCTGTACATTAGTACGATGAAGCGTTCTATAACCTCCATATGCACGGACTCGAGAGTGTCAGGATCATGCGTGAGAGCCACTAGTGTGTCGGTGGGGTCCGATATGCTTGTACAGGCTGCCCATGCGGTCTTTTTGCCACATCCAAGAAACTGTGAAGTCGTCTTGCACCCCGTTAAGCTGTGAAAGAGAGGTAGTGCCACGGACTTTGACGGACCAAGATCGGAACAGATGGTTTTGACTGGAATGCCACAATACCTTTTCCTGAACCCTTAAAATCCCGAAGTATGAATGGATCAGCGGCTTCTTAAAAAATGTTAACAAAAAGCAGCCGTTCTCATTCATCAGCACACAGATCTCCAAGACTGACATGAGCGGAAAGCTCCTTCTGTGTACCCGTTTTGAGTCCGTGTTCTTCAACAGGCGTTGTGACCTCACAATACTTCAACTGTGCAACCATTCCGAGGCGGACACCAGGGTCCTCCTGCATCTAGCACATGCCACGGAGGAGGGTCATACAACAGCCTATGTTCGCATGATGGACAGCGATGTTCGGTCTTTGGAGACCCTCGGTCTATCGGAACTCTTGGTGGACTTCGGTACTGGAAAAAAATATTGTGACATTTCAGTCCATACCATTTGTTCCGATCTTGGTCCGTCAAATCCTTGGCACTACCCCTCTTCCACAGCCTTGCTGGGTGCGACCCGACTTCACAGTTTCTTGAGAGCGCAAGCCAGAAGGTATAGGTACTAATAATCATTGGTATATTGTTGCTCAATCTGATTAAAACGCAGACTTAATAAACCGCTCCTCTATCGGACATGTCGCTGATTAAGATCTGGGACAGTTCCTATCTTAAATTTGTCGCGCATGTCAGACTGGCGACCAATCACAGTCCAGCCTCAACATGCGAAGAGCTTGTATTGGCGCTTTCCATTTGGAGGCAAAACCAGCATTGCTCGGGCACAGTAAATGGAACGTGCACAATCAAGGCATTGCCAGCAGCCACGCCGACTACGCGAAATGGAAAGCGCCCTATATTCAGTGGCGGCCAAGTTCAACGGGCGAGATCAAAAGTTATGGTGTGCCATGCGTGCCCGCATTGAAGCAGGAGCAACTGCAGATGTTTTCTTGCATGCTACGTAAAAAGACACTGTATAGCCGTTCTTCCTATTGGCTACGGGATATCTTTATGTTGCCGAGTGTACGGACGAGACGCAGAAATTTCCAACCCCCATGCAGGCAGCTAACGAAGTTCTTGCTGTCGACCCCAGTTCATGAGCGATCAACGAAGATTACTATTTGCTCCCCGTTGCTCTCTTTACTCCCCGTTGCTCTCTTTATTTAATGACAGACCAGGCGAAAAGATCAAGGGATATTTCTTGCACTTCTGGATATATAGGTACGGTTATTTTCTCTCATAAAATCAGTTCATAACTGCATCACAACAATAACGGAGATTAGGGGATTAGCCGTCACGCTATACTACGAGCCGTCTCATTGGGCGACTATTTGACCCGGAAACTATTCGATTCGGAGTTCATCTGACGGATTTGTTATAGGAACTGTCCCAGATCTTAATCAGCGACATGTCCGATAGAGGAGCGGTTTATTAAGTCTGCGTTTTAATCAGATTGATTGTTGCTAAAGCCGTCTTTGTATTGTATTTCGAACATTTAAATACACATAGCGGCGTAGCGGCATAGTTATAGCATTTTGTCAGCAGATGTAATCTCCGAAGTATTTTAATATAATTTGTTCCTGAATAATCTTCGTTCGATTGTTCTTAGTAGTAACTGTTGATCTTTGACCTTTGACCCCAAAATGGGGTGACCTCAAATCTTCAAAATAAGATCGGATTTGGAGAATGCCACAAACCTCTATGGTATTATTTGTGGTTCTTTTGGTGTTAGACCTACAATTGACCTCTGGTTCGGATGACCTCTATCGCGACTCTCAAATGAAATATTGCCCCGAATCGCCAAAATAAGGCCAGATTCGGGTTACTCAACCCTGGAAACCAATAGAATGAGGCAGTTTATATATCTTGCCCCAAAACCACTGATAATGACGAATTTGTCCCCAAAATGACCTTTAGGGTGACCTTAACGGGTGACCTTGACCTCAAATCGTTGAAATAAGATCACAATCAGATTCTCCGACCCCCAAAACCATTAAAAAGTGCTATTATTTATATTTCTAGCCCTTTTAGTTATTTAAATACGATTGACCTCTAACCCGGGTGGCGACCATATTGAATTTCGCCCGTCTTGGCGCCCGTCAAAAATCGAAATAGTATGGTATGGGCGACATATGGGCCAAATTTGGTGCTTTTGGAAGAATGTGAACCAAAAAATCCCTAACAGCCCTGACTATATGTTTTCAAATGATATCAATATGCGTCTATTGAGCAGAATATATACGGGTTACATATTTGTCTGCCAGCCATCGATTAATGTCATCTGCCGATATTAATCTACAAATTTCATCTGCATATGTCGATCGGCTGTCAAATACCAACAATGCCCATACTGCACCATCGTGTATAGTATATCTGTAAACGTAACAGGTGTGCACGCGTGTGCACCGTAACAAATTAGAAAGGCTGTCTCAACAGTATGCTAACAACACATGTGTTAACATGGTTAACGCATACACAAGTCATAAACTGTCAACTATCCCATATTGACACTGTCCGTTATAATACTGAAGGAATGAATGCAGCATGAAAACATAAAATGGCGCACATCAGCTCGCTTGTCTCTCGTTTCCGTTCCAGTCGAATTAGCCCATGCTACAACGGAGAGAATGATGTGGATGAAATTGATACAACTCCAGATGTATCTGCATCATCGCAGAGTACCTATCCAAGATATTGTCAACCCAGAGACATGGTGACAATCAACGTTGGTGGAACGAAGCACGAAACATCTATTGAAACACTAAAAGCCGTCCCGAACACGCGTCTCTCAGCCCTCGCAGTCGATTATGGGTCTTTCACAGAAGGCGGGTATGGCGAACACCGAGAATTCGTGTTTGACCACACCCCTTTCCTGTTCCAGTATATCTTGGAGTATTACCGGACAGGAGAGCTACACTTGCCTCAGAAGATGTGTGGACGAGCCATCACGACGGAGCTCGAATTCTGGGGACTCAACGCATCTTGTATATCCACCTGTTGCTGGCAGACGTACATGGCCTCCCTTGATGACATCAAGACATACGACCGGCTCCACAAGGAATTTGAAGATCATGAATCCCACACGTTCTACTCGCCGACCAACAAAATTGATTCGAAGCGACAAAAAGTCTGGACATTTCTTGAAGACATCAATTCATCTAAAGGTGCGAAGGTAATCTGCATTCTATAATGAACGTAGGCTTCTTTTAATAGTCTCACTTTTAGGGACTAATGTTCCACAGGTTTCGCATATCCCTAGTGTTGGGTTGAACAGTCTCACTCAAAGCGTGACCGAGATACATCCAACATCATAGAAAACGACTTAGAAATTCATTTGGGTGAGGAATACTGGTCAGTGATGAGTATTTTATTTAAACACCGCTCATCAAAAATGTAGTAATAATAGCATGGCAATTCTTCTCACCTGGGTAAACAATGACAAAATTCCGTCAGATCATTTTCATTCGAGGAAGTTCTTTTCATTTTCAACGCACGACGCCATATTAACACTTTTCTATTGAACAAATCACCTCCATATCCCCATATAAAAGGCTATATCCAGGGTACATGCCTTGTAGAACAACATATTCATGGAGTACGATTTTGGCAGAGTCAAGTAAGCACATAACAACGTCGGGAAACAGACCAGAAAATTACTTTCACATACCCAATCCCCACTATCGTAACCTATGGTCACTCCGTGTTCAAAAGTCATCAACTGTAGCAGTTACACTCGAAATTCATCAGAGATTAAAAAAATGAATCGCGAGCTGTGAACATCACGGTCATATCATGTTTTGAACCTCTCAAATGAAATTTGAACAGATTTAAACCCGGTGAAATTTTACCCGTGAAACTAAATATAACATTTCTTCCAAGCCAAAACGTGTACAATATTCGTTCCACGGGTAAAATTTTACGGGGTAGAAATCTGTTCTAATTTTACCAGACTCGTGCACTTGTCTCCAGTTTTGAGAGTATCGAAAGATGGCATGGCCGCGCTGTTCACAACTCTCGGTTCATTTTGCTCTCCGCTGAATTTCGCAATTCGCAATACAATACCTTCTGCACCGTTAAACATGGCTGGTTGGCATATTCACGAATTATACCAAATACACGGACATTTATCTTTGATATCAAACCACAAAACCACAGACCCCAAAATATCACACACCATCATCATGTTCAAATTACTTCACTCGATCCATGAAATCTATCGCACACATGGTAGGCATCCCAGTTAAACGAGCGCCGAGTCTAGCGAGTTCATGCCATACACGATGTGCGAACTATGCGGCTTACATGAAGGCAACAAACACCTTACATGTAATACATACTGACGTCTAGTCCGTCATTCAATATTCAGCCGTCGCTCATTAAAGGATTTCCGCGTCTATAATCCAAAGACCTAATTCATACAATAACATTAGCACCAAACTAAAAGGGTGAATCATAGTATACATAAACTATGCTAATTTCCAGCAAGACAGAAGCGCTCATCAGTTTTCAATGATGCCAGCAAGACATCATGATGTTCCAAAAAAAATTCCGTATCGCTGATCTGTGTTCTTAATCCATATGATATACGTTGTAAAGTATGATATATCTCAGTCACGCTTTGATTGTATCTGTTCATATGAACACTATGGGGATCTTGAAATACATACGTTCAAACGGCCCCTAGCCCCGAGTTAAGCGCAATTAGACACAAGTTAGGAAACGTACTGCCATAGATCTTGCACGCTACGCTCGTATGTTGCTATCAGCATGCGATATTTGTCGCCAAATTTGAGAAACTTCGAGAGGAGGCGCTTGATGATATAGCCCTGTTATTTCTGCAATAATGTTTTGTGACGTTGATTAAAATCGTCACATTTAACACAGGGTCTAACAAATGCTACTAGGCGAAATAAGTATACGCCACATGTAGGTCCCTCTGATATATTACTGTCTAGTCCGTCGTCCATTGTTCCATAGGCTAACATATCAAGACCCGTTGAGAAGCGTTATCTCCTCTTACATGAACTAGATGTAAAAGGTAAGTTGAATAACTATATTATAATTTTCTACTAGATTGAATTATAGCAATAGCACACGCACACTCGAATATTAACCTTCATATAAGTCTTATATTTGGAATTGTGCGTATGACATAACATGAAGATTCACGAAATATAGTTTTGCTGCTAGTTTTATTGTCAGTCTGTTGTGCATGATATTACCTTTTCAATGGAAGGTCTTACATCTAAGCCTTGCCCATGCTGTGCTCTTCATGGATTGTTTACAGCTGACCGTTTGTTTGGTATAAGGAGTGAATATATACATTCGAATCGGCCAGTTTCAACCGTGCAGAAACCAACCATATGCAACTGCGAGAGGTCTTCTCTATGCGACTAGTAAATCTAAAATATCTCAAAACTGTTTGACCCTAAGAACCTGTGAATTAGTTGAATGGAAAATAGCAAATACGGCATCGCGATTTAAGAGCCAGCGGAACATCCCCTCTTCCGTTGTAAATGATCTGAAGGGTATTTTGTCATTGATTACACAGTTGAGTGGAATTGCCCTGGTATTCTCAGTTCGCTTTTTAAGAATGGTGCTCAGTTTTAAACAACATCATGATTTTGTTTTTTGCATTCATCAGTGAACATTGTTGACCGCTTCTCCCTTCCAGGAAACCATATGATGTTGTTTCAAATTTCATTTAATCCATATTTGGAATTCACGCAAACTGTGGAACGAAAAAGTTCTTTCGATTCTTTCAATAACCAGCAAGCAAAGACTATTCAAGTTGTGACCAAATCCATACATTACGATATCCTAAAGTACATACATTTAAATTTGATGCAAATGGTAAAATTTCATCTATTTGTGCTGATGAGGGATGCCCAAATCTAGATCAGTTCAGCACAGATCAAACCACGTTACTAGTTTGTTGCTTCACCCCGTTGTAGCTTATGGAGCATGTCAAAATTTGGACCGTTCTATTCGCATTTCCGTGTGAAAAAAAACAGTCCATGTTCGCAGTTCTCTTAGCGTTGGACCGGTGTGATGGATAAGAATGTCCTGGTGATTAGTATCTCTTTTCATATCCTTTTGTATTGCAACCAAGGACGGACACTTGTCACCAATGTGGATAAAAGTGTCCTAGCTGGGTTGGGAGATAGGACCCGGACACTCGTACCCACCGGACATTCTTAGCCTCCACACCGGCCCCATGTCCAAACACGACCGGTCCATATGGACCGTTCCCTGCAGAAGAATTGGACCGGTCCAAATTGGTCGGCGAACAACTTTATTCGAACTGCTGTCAAAAGAAAGTTTTGGAACGGTCCAAAAGGACTGGTCCCGGTCCATTCAGCGTGAACATTTGACCGCGCCGTTAACAATATCTGGCTGCAGCACCTTCCAATCGGGCATGCATGAAAAATGGACCGCGTTCTACAGTCCAAATTTTGACATGCTCCCTTATCCAGATTGTTTGTTTCCGTTTTTTTCAGGCGTATGGCATTCTATCAAGCCTGCTCATTCTGGCTAACATCTGTACCTATATGCTTGGTACCCTGTCATCGCTTCGAGAGGAGGCTCCCTATCATGACTCTCTGACCACGGCCTTCAATGCCACTTACAACTCTACCGACTATCCACCCAACGACATCGTCACCTACATAACCGAAGAGAGTCAAAGGAACGATAAACTACGCCTCCTCTTGACAACTCAACCACATCCCGTCTTATTTTACTTCGATGTATTCTGCTTCGCATTCTTCACGCTGGAATATTTAGCGATGCTAGTTGTATGTCCGCGTCGATTCCGGTACGCCACGTCCTTTCTCGCCATCTGTGATATCCTCTACCTGTTGCCTCTTGGTCTGATGCTGGGGCTTTACTACCTGGACAATGGTTATATGACCAGTCCGGCCACGGTTATCGGGTTGATCATCATTCAAGGCCTGCTGGCCTTCCGCGTGTTGCGAATCATCCGCGTTGTCCGTCATTATCGTGGTTTTGTCGTCTTAGCTCTGTCAATCCGGGCCAGCGCCAGAGAGTTGTTGCTTCTCATGTTACTCATGGTCCTGGCCTTAATATTTTTCGCCAATGCAATATTTTTCGCGGAATTACTGCAATTCGATACGTTTTCTACAGTGTTCCAGGGAGTTTGGTGGAGCCTAATTACAATAACCACCATTGGTTACGGGGACATGTATCCAAAGTCGAGCACAGGGTACGTGGTCGGCAGCGTGTGTGCCTTGGCCGGACTTATTCTTGTGAGTTTACCCATTCCCGTTATTGCCAATAACTTCAACACGTATTACGCTTTCAGGAGAAAGAAGAAAGTCCCCAACGAGAAAGTACTTTGGCAAGGTAACAAAGACGATGATTACTTTATGCCTGTTACTTTCATTTAAATTATGTCAAATTGCGTAGGTATATAATCATTACTACTCTCGTTGCCCGGTGTTTTTGCTCATTCAAGGCAGCTTCATCGCTAGGATAACAATAGCAGTAGCATGTGATTATCATTCACCTGAAACTCTAGTAAATACCTATCAATCACTAATCGATCATCAACAACTAATAAACGGATTTGTATGATGGCGGATCACTTGCTTCAACGAAGAGAAGTGATCACTGTCACTAACGACTATTACTGTAAATCCTAACATTTTTCAGTGGTAAAATGGTCATCTATTCACTGATAATATGAAAATACTATGCTCAGCCGGGTTAATTTACGCTCATATACCCGCTCGTGTCAGTTCCTGTTTCCTGAACAAAGTGAGCACGGAGAGAAAGAGACTTATAGTGAGGCAAACTGGTCCATTCTGGCGTTCAAAATCTATCACACGGCCAGCATCAAGAGTCTGTGATGGTATGTGACCACATGCTCCGTTCTTGAAGTTGTACATGACAGTGTCCTGAGTAATTACCGGAGTCGTCAGGTCCGACAGTCGCATTAAATCATTCTAGCGTGTTCACAGCCACCCTTCACAGGATCAATCACAGATTATCGTATGAAGGCTTTCATGAACATGATATGAAGTAGTCCAGGAGTATCATGGGGAAAAGCATCTTCGCCTGTGGTCTTGGACCATGGTTTGGGTTCCTGATGAATGACGAAATGGACAACAAATTGACTAACAGATGTAAGGCGATCATGAATTACTACTGATGTATGACTCTGTACTATCAATATATTTCTTTCCAGGCATATACAGTGGCTATCTGTTGACAACGCTCATTTAATCAGCGTCTGTCCTTTGTCCTTTACCCTTCTTGTTCCGTCGGGATTCAGCCGGCAAATTTGCGCCTCCAGTGTGCTTTAAGTTTGATTCATGGTAGGAATAATTATGCGACCACTATAATTTGATTGGTTGATAGTTCGATACAGACACCACACACACAATTGAAACTACTGAATGAAGAACGCGATGGAGTATCGGCCTTGCGCTGAATAGATGAGCATATCTGAGAGTAGTGTATGTTTGCATGAACTCGTAACTGTAAGCCTACAGGCTGACCGCTGCATCAGATGCACCGGGTACATCAGATGTACCGACATCGATATAAGATGCACCGGGCATGCGGAGATCAAAGCTGTTAATTCCGTCAACACATCGTTGTGCCGAATTCAGAATCGTAATGAAGAGAAATCAACTTGATCCCCGTTTCAATGCCTAACATCAAGTGGGAACCAGGATTGGTATTTCAGTGGTTCAATGGTAAATGTGCTCTGTCCATAAAAACAAGGTTCCACTTCGTTATATCAAACTTGAATGAACACTTCATGCATTTCCCCATTGAAAGCATCAGAAAGCGTTTTTCATCTCGGATCAAAATTCATTATTTCAAGCTTGAAATCATTCGCCTCGTTCGCAACAGTTTGTGCATTTATAAAAGTATCAGAAAACATACAAATTTAATACATTCATGCCAGATACCTCATTATTCCAATACAGTATTCTGCTCGTTTATTGTCACGCAGATTGAACTTGTATGCCTATATACAATCCTCATCACGAACATTGTGACTATTTCGCGTGTGCACTATTTTCTGATGCAGTTCAGCTAGTTAATGAAAACACTTGTGTTCCTGGTATTAAAAGACAGTATGTACCTCGCAAGACGAGGAATGTAGAAGGACCGGCATTACCGTCGACAACTAGCTGCATCTGAGGATGTGCATTCCATCACCAAATGGAAACCTTGGTTCACTAACAAAATGTTATCCTTAACAAGTGATGTTCAGTACATTCAAGTGATGATTAGTTGATAAGAGAGGAATTCATCAGAAGAGAGATAAGTTTAAAATATCAGCAGCATGCAGTTCAGCCAATGGTTCCATACAGTTCATTGGTGAGATGTTAATACCCCATTTTCACCATTTAATGCAAAATGTATATATCTTGCATGTATTGTTCAGGGAAGATCGGTTACTTTTAGTGGAGAAGCTTTTTACGATTAGTTTTCAATTGTATTAACACATTCTGGAGAGAAGAGGTCCACTTTACAGATTTAAATATGCCTTAACCATTATTCTTTTCATTATTTTTTTATTTGTTATACATTTGATGTAGTGCGAAATGCTTGTGAAGGCCGCTATAATGTAAAGGAAATGCATGTTAAATGGTTGCTACAAACATTTACCATACAATTTCCAGAAATTTGAGCGACCTTCGCAATCATTTCCTACTGCAGAAAATTTATGGTAAATAAAACATTTTTTTTGTGGCATAAGGCTATTTATACCCTGTATTTTACACATTATGTTATTACACACTCATAATAGATATCATGTAGATATCAAGCCTTCTATGTTGTAGGTAATCTAGTAGGAATCATTTGACATCTCGGTGACAAGACTCGCCTGTATTGGGATGTTCACTTTGACTTAGTTCATACTTTAGTCTGGTGACATTCAAGCAACAAATTGCGTAGATTGGATGTAATTACATTATGTATGGCTATTATCTAATTTATCATCAATTATCAGAAATGAAAGTATCACTTATCAAAGAAACGGAAAAATTAACAGGATGAAAAGATAAAATATACTTTATTTCTAGGTGCAATTTTCAATGATATTTAAAAGTATTTTTCTCTGCCCAAGTCGGGTGAATAAGGAGAATTTCTGACGAGAGCTCAGGTGGTCCGATTCCACAGAATCTTCTGATGACGATTGGTTGTAGTACTGTAAACACCTCTCTGCCGACCTATGACCAGAAAATACTGCATACAATATACGTCATACTTCTTACCAACAGTGAATCTGTTAAATGTACCTCTTGCAAAATATTAGTAACATTTCTGAAAAGCTCTTAGAGTCTTCTGTCACATTTCAGCATTAAGCTACGTCCAATTGTATTATCGAAACAAGTGAACTATGCAAAGATAGTACATTACTCCATCACAACTTTTCCCCAGTGTGCATTTCACATGTGGAGAGTACACGGGCATACGAAGAGGGTCAGTAATGGTTAATAATTGATAAATCAATCCATCATTGGTCCTTATATTAGTTCTACTAACGAATTACTAAATTATCTATACCCATACTTCTAATACATAGTAAAGGCGCACCACTCTCCATGTTGCTGGCCAGTCTGTTAACAACATAACTACCGGAAACCCACTGTTGATCCAAACAAACAGTGTTCCCGAGTGAACTCTCCTCTTTTGTTCATCTGTTTCCATCAAGTTGTTCTATTTTGAAAATGTCTTATAAAGAGAATTCACTGTATCTTTTCAATCTACCTTCTTAGAATAGTTTTCCAGTCTTCAGACAAGGTCTTCATGGCATCTATGGTAATGAAATGAAGTTGATTAAATTGCATGTATATGCTTATGAAAAATAGAGGTTCTATCACGAAAAGGCCCGCACTCTGTACATGTCACTCGACAAATATATGTAGGTTTGTTGTTCTGGAGGGAAATTTGAGCCGTACGACGTCTGGCATTACAGGTTAGTTTCTCTGAGTATTCTTCAATATACCAGAGGCGTTTACTCCATCAGACATACACAATGCTCATCCATTAACATCAGATGAGCTGTTTGAGTTGATCTGTCATCGCAGCTCCCGAACTAGCGTATCTAATTCCGCTTAAGCCAGTGCTAGGGGCCATGTGAATAATTCAGTCTCCACATGAACAGCTGCAATAAAAGCATGGCTGAGATACTAATGCAACAATCGAGAATCCACCGTATTCTTGGGTCTGAATGTTAGGTACCGAGGGATGCTTTCATCTGTTTGCTTTTTAGTCACCAGACCTCAATTTTTCTCACCTCTTGCAATATCGCTACCATTGATGGTGAATAAGTGAATGACTAATATTGATCCAAGTGAAATGTTTAAATAAGTGACTTTATTGCATCATAACAACCATATTTATTGAATGACTTAGGATTACAAGCCACACAGCTGAAAGTCCACCTCTGAATGTAATTAAATCACGAGGTTGGAATACTTGACATAATGAAAGCTCGTGTGAAACACGGGCGAAGAGCATTTCCCCGAATACATGTGTAACACATAAATTGGTACTCACAGGGTTTAGATCTCCCTAAAATGGGCACACCCTCTACATAATAGGTGTGGCAATTTTTTTAAGAATGGGACAGAGGGTGGGGCATATACCCATGGAGGATGAGTAATCGGGAATCATCCCTGGTAGTAGCGCCTCTGAGAAGGGATTTCTTTACTAATGGGCGAAATCCAGTGTGAGGCAGTACAAAACTTAATTTTGTGTTTCACGGACCCGCCAACATTGAAAAATTGAATATCAGGATAAAAATAAAATTTCAAATTTCCCCTTTCATTTCTCTACGAAGTTGGAACATTAAGATTTCAACCTTTTTTTTCATTCCTGATTGTATGAAATAAGCTGTTGTATTCTATCTGAAACAATGCCAGCAAATGAAAATGAGACAACTGGAAGTCCGCGAACTGTTGTTGTTGTAAAATGCTGCTAATAGTGAGTGGATAGAATTTAACGTCACTTTCAACCATATTTCAGCTATATCGCGACGAACCAACTAAGCACCACCCAGCCAAGTGAAATTGCATTCCTGTTACTTTAACGACGACATCTTTGAAGCAGCATGGAAACAGATAACCTCCATCCACCCTATAAAACTCTGAGGATAGCACACAAGACACACACAGGTCGCTTACAGTGAGTGAGTGAACAGAATTTAACGTTGCTTTCAACAATATTTCAGCTTTATCACGACGAACCAACTAAGAACCAACCAGCCCAGTTGTGTTCCTGCTAAAAGAAGAAATCTTTGAAGCAGCATGGAACCAGACACCCTCCATCCACCCTATAAAACACTGAGGACAGCGTACAAGACACAGATGTTAACATCTATCTATGTACTGCTATGATGCGTATGTATGGCTCCAGCGATGTGGCTCTGTGTCTGTAACTGCGGCTATGTAACTGATCGATAGCTCTGGAGGAGGTCTGTCTGTGCGTCGCCGTAGAACCGCATGGTTTGAATGTACAGTGATTGTGGAACGATTAAATGAAATATCAGTTGAACAAATGGACTTATCTTAATCAGTTTTACATGGTAGCAGAGCGTGGTTGACAGACAAAACTTTGTGGTACACTGTGGTTCATAAAGACGGCGAATTGGCGATACTAGCGAACTTTATTGGCGGTGAAATTTGGCGAGTGTTTTCAGCGGCGAAACAAAAATGGCGTCCGGTGGTATTTGCAGCGGGAACTATAAAACCCCGCCGGTGTTTACTGAATCCAAACCATACAACCGATGGATCGATGAAATTAAAGTATGGCAAACAGTTACTGAACTTGAGAAAAAGAAACAAGGGCCGGCGATAGCCCTGTCTTTGCCGGAAAACGAAGGGTCGATCAGAGACAAAGTTTTCAGCGATCTGGGGGTTGACAAACTTAACAAGGAGGACGGGGTAGCGACTCTGATAGCCTACATGGATGCCATATACAAGAAAGACGAACTTTCGGCGGCTTACGAGGCCTACACGGACTTTGACAGGTATAGACGAAACTCCCAGGTATCTATGGAAAACTATGTTATTGAATTTGAGAAACTTTACAATAAATCCAAGAAGTTTAACATGGCTCTACCAGAGTCTGTCCTGGCTTTTAAACTTCTAGATGGGGCTGCCTTAGAGCACAAAGATAGACAGCTAGTACTGACTGGAGTAGTTTACAGTGATCCCACAACGCTGTTCCGACAAATGTCGCAGTCCCTAAAGAATTTTTTTGGGAAACAATCCATGCCTGCAAAAGGCGATGAAAGCCAGAGCATTAAGATTGAGCCAGCTTATGTAGTTGAAGATGAATCGGCATACTATACTGGGGCTAGGAATCAGTGGAATTGGCGTGGCTTCGGTGGAAGACGTCAGCGGGGTAGATGGCGTGGTGGAAATTATGGTGGTAGGCCGACTAGCGGGCGTAAATATTCAGGCGAGCAAAACAAAAGCAACAGAGTTCTCAATCCTACTGGAGCTGATGGAAAAACCATGAAGTGCAAAATCTGTGAATCCATTTTTCATTTTGCACGGAATTGTCCGCATTCTTACGAGAACTTGGAAAAGAAAATGGATTGTAAAGAGGAAGAAGCAGTTCTTTTTACAGGAAATAAACTGGAGGAAATGCAGACTCTGTTTAATGAGTCCATGAATGCTGCAGTGTTGGATAGTGCCTGTAGCTCGACGGTTGCAGGTCAGACATGGATGAACTGTTATTTAGACACCTTAAGCCCAGAAAAATCGGAGCAAGTCACAAGACGCGAGAGCAATACAGTGTTTAAATTTGGCGGTGGTACCCGACTTGAATCCAAAGAGAAAATAACTTTTCCATGTGAAATTGCCGGAGTCAAGTGCAAAATAACATCTGATGTAGTAGATAGTGACATACCATTGTTGCTGGGTAAACCAGCAATGAAATCTGCCAAAGTCATCTTAGACTTGGAGAATGACCGCGCGTCATTTTTTGGACATAACATTGATCTGCAGTGTACGTCATCAGGGCATTACTGTGTCCCACTGGATGGAATGCCCATTGACATTGATGAAACTTTCGATGTAATGTACACCATGGAGGAAAAGTCGGTCGATGAACAAAAACGGATCATCTGCAAACTACACAAACAGTTTGCACACCCTACCAGTCAACGTCTTTTGATGTTATTACAGGATGCTGATGCTTGCACAGAGACATGTAAGAAGTTAGTGGATGAAATTACCCGTGACTGCGATATTTGTAAGAAATATAAGAAGACGCCGGCTCGTCCTGTCACATGCCTTCCATTGGCAACTAATTTCAACGAAGTTGTTGCAATGGATCTGAAGGAGTGGAGTCCCGGAATTTATTTCTTACATTTGATAGACATCGCGACTCGGTTTAGCTTGGCGGCTGTCATTCGTAGAAAAACACCTTCTACTATTATTGACAAGGTTATGACCCTATGGATCGGTAGTGGAATGGGATGTCCGAAGAAATTTCTGGCTGACAATGGGGGTGAATTTGCCAATGAACAGTATCGCGACATGGCTGAAAATATCAACGTGGAAGTGTGGAATTCAGCAGGATTGAGTCCCTGGCAGAATGGACTTTGCGAGCGCAACCATGCCGTGGTAGACGACTGTGTGAAGAAAATTCTTGCGGACAATCCTAGCCTTGATCTGGAGATGGCTCTTGTTTGGGCAGTCAATGCAAAAAACTCACTACACATGGTACATGGTTGGAGTCCTTACCAGTTAGTTTATGGCTGTAACCCTAACTTACCTTCTGTACTCTGTGACAAACCTCCAGCTCTTCAAGGTACTACTATCAGTGAGGTGTTTGCTGAGCATTTGAACACTCTTCATGCCAGCCGAAAGGCTTTCATTCAGGCTGAGTCTTCGGACAGGATCAGACGAGCACTACGACATCAAATCAGACCTTCCGGAACTATTTTCCAGATGGGTGATAGAGTGTATTATCAGCGTGACAACAAGTGGAAAGGTCCAGGTAAAGTCCTGGGTCAGGATGGGAAAGTGGTGTTTGTACGACATGGTAGCATCTATGTACGGGTGTCCCCATGTAGGCTTGTTAAAGTTGGGGAAGAATTCAAGCACTCGAATGAAGTTTCCAAAAACTGTCGAATTGATGAAACCACGGAAAACCCATTGATTTCTCAAAGTCATGTGGAGTGTGAAGATCCGTCTGACCTGGATAACAATGAAGCAGCTACAGTACCTGAAGTTGGTGAACAGCCTAATGAGCAGATCATCACCACCAGTGATTGTTCGGAAACATCTAGCATCACTCTTGCGCATAAACTGCCTAAGGTGAATGACAAAGTTAAATATCTTCTTGCGGGAAGTGATAACTGGATCGAGGCGCAAGTTATTAGTAGGGGTGGTAAGGCTACTGGTAAGAACCGTGGCTGGTTCAATGTCTGTGACAAACTTGATCAAACTTTGAAAGCGGTGAATTTCGAAAATGGTGTGGATCAGTGGCAATTATTTCAGAAATCTGAAGAACCTCCTAGCAAGTCGAGCAACATGTGTGAAACCTCTTCAGAAGATGTGAATGTAACTTTTGTTCCTATTTCACGGCAAAGTGAACATGCTGTTCGAACAGCTCAATCTATTGAACTTGACAATTGGAAGACTTTCCATGTGTATGAAGAAGTTCCTGATATTGGGCAATCATCCGTGTCGACGCGATGGGTAATCACAGAAAAATGTGTTAATGGAAACACTAAAGTGAAAGCTAGACTTGTAGCTCGAGGTTTTGAAGAAACGGGAAAAATTCAGTGTGATTCTCCAACTGCTGGAAAGGAAACCCTGAAAACCTTTCTGGCAGTGTCTTCCACTTTTAGTTGGGAGTGTAAAACCATTGACATTAAAGCAGCCTTCTTGCAAGGTAATGGGATTGATAGAGAGGTTTATCTTAGACCTCCAGAGGAAGCTAATGCTGAAAATCACCTATGGCGGCTTAAGAAGTGTGTTTATGGGCTAAATGATGCTTCTAGGAGTTGGTACTTCAGTGTGTGTGAAGAACTATGTAAACTGGGTTGTAAACAATCTGAAATAGACCCAGCTTTGTTTTACTGGCACAAAGATGGGAATCTTGCTGGTCTATTTCTCATGCATGTGGATGACTTGCTTACATGGTGCAATAAAGACAAGTGATATTACAGTGCTAAACATCACATTATGAAAGTCCTGTTCTTCTCAGCAAAATGCATTGAAGCAATGCTGCTAATAGTACTTAGGCAACAACGGCATTCAACATAAATCGGGAACCTTCACTGACTGTGTGTCATGGTACCCACAGTGACGTGGTACGTCAGAGCTTGGAAATGATGGATGTTTCACCAGTTCAGCCGATATGTCATGGTTTAATTTACTGTTGAAGCATGAGGCTGTTGCAACACACGCGAACAACCACAATGTTGATGATAAGAATGTTAGATTTTAAGTGTTTGTTGACAGCTAAAAGTATGTGACAAAACATACAGTTTTTGAAGTCAGACATATTCATGCACTCCGGGTCCATCATCAGTTGGATATGTGGTATTAATTTAGAAAGCCAAGCTATATTTCATGTTATATCATAATATAAAGTATATAACCTTGGAAAAAAAATAGGTTTAGTCAACTGGATGGCTTCTAGTCAGTCACAAATTGCACATGTATTATGAATTTGGAGAGCCTGTCTTAACTTCTTTAAAAATTACTGCTAATGTTACATTTAACCTTAATAAAACAGGTGAAGTCATTTTCATAAGGCTTCTGATCCATCACTATCTGCATATGTGGTATGACCAGAAAGATGAACAGACAGACAGATAGAGACACAGATGACATGGACAATTCAGTTCCATTTGAGGCATCATTCCATATTATCTTCGAAGTCTGTCAAAATGCACCAGAACCATTTTACTTAAATTATATACAAAAATTTCCCAGGTGAGATGTGCCATATAGCAGGAATGTAGAAGTTCCACTTCAAAAATCTTTCCAATTGTTCAGTCTAAAAAATAGTTAACAGTTGTATAACTATGCTGTCAAAATGCAATGGTACATGTATGTGACATTTCATCCCTCAAGTTTCAAGCAAATTCTGGGGATCTTCAGATGAACAAAAAACAAATGAGCATTAACGAAGTGATAATTTGTGATTTTACTCATTGAAAATTGGCCAGAATGCTTCTCCAGACATCTGGAAGCCAAGGGCTTCAAAGTCACTTGAGACTAAGCAAGTGTTATTGGGATAACCATACCACTGTTCAAACAGGATCAGATTATTATCAGTATTGGAAAGAGAAGCACTGATTCTGTTTACTTTGTTGACACAAGCACTAGGCCCCTTATGTTATTGCATTATGCAATAAGTCAACCACTTCAGATTAACCACTTTAATGCACAACATACATGTACAGGTATACACTATGTAGGCCTAGCTGATAGTGTAGCTGTAAAAACCCCCACTGCCACATATATGCCAGTGCTAGCAGCACCAATGTCCTTTCAATCCATTTTTAAACTATAATGTTAATTAAATTATGAATTGTAAAAAAAGAATGCATTATGAAATATAAATAAAGCATTATGTTGATGGGTCACGAAATCCATATGGGAGGTCAATTTTTTAAAATCCTTTGTCTGTCTAACAAGATCACAATATAAACTTGTGCTGTATAAGTCTACTGTCTGCAGTGCTACCCAATGATGAACAAATATCACAAAGCTACACGATGAAGCAAAATCCCCAGATCTGGCAGGGGAATGTAGGTATTGGACTAAGTCCTGAGAATTTCACGTATTAAAAAAATGGCCATTTGGCTTACAAGGGATGT
>JAVTVY010049650.1:0-23211 GCA_036873755.1 Hanleya hanleyi
AGTCTTGATTGGGTGACATTTTCTTTTGAGATAGATCGGGCCAATAGTTTTATTTGTCGTGCATTTAATAAATATGAAATAACTTGCTGGGTAATTATGTAATAACTTATCATATTCGATTTTTTATGCGGAACTGCACAGACCGGTAGAGTCATATATAAATTGTAGTCACCGCAAGTTCGCGGTTTACGCGCAACTGCACAGACCGGAAGCCCATATAAATGTATCTACCGCAAGTTCTCTTTTCGGAGATGGTGAAGCAAATTGCGCAACTATACTTGAAAACGTGTGCTTCGGATGCAGGCATATTGTAGTCTTTTACAAACCGAAAGCGTATTTGTGCTAATTACAGAAAATTCGTAGTTTCGGTCGTGTTGTTATAGAGTATCCGCACATATAGTGCGAAATGATGCAAAAAAGCGGGAAACTGTAGCAAAGAACATAGCATCTATACGATTTCTCAAAATAATATGTCAGGGCGATTTGCCACAGTATAAACCAACCTAATAAAGTGCCATTTGATAGAATTGTAAATTATTTGTTTAATGATTCGCCTCTGTCACTCACAATAATCAGATCGTGATTAGCCCTTTGTCTCATGATCACAAGTTAATGATTACAATCATCTCGTCATTATGTGCAGGGGTTAAGTCGTATACTGTCTCAATGCTGTCCGAACATAAGCTAGGCATATACTTGTCACACTGTTGAGGTTTTCGACAAATCAGTTTTGAAAAAAGTCGTGTCAGCAGTCACTCATCTACCACAAGTCAGTTTTGATTCCAGGCTATGTGAACCGTGACGGCCGTGTTTAATCATATCGCAATCATTTTGCAATACAGAAAAGTCAACCAATTGTCCAGAACAAAATTCCTGACATGGAGAACCACGCCAAATTGTATCATGGTCTTGAAAAAGCAGAATCATCCTTTCAGAGAGCCTGTGAGCAGATCGTCTTTCTCAACAAACGGCTAGAAGAGTTCCAGCAGCGTTACGACAAGGCAAATAGAGAGGGCCGCAAATCATTCCGTTAGAACCTCCGTCTACAAATAGCAGCTGGGGAAGGCCTCCGGGATACGTTCTATGAATACGCCTGCAACAAAGCTGACCTGGTGACAAGTTTTCGGTGTACGCTGTATGGACCAGAAGCTGTGGATGACATGCTTGAGGAGATGGAAATGGACGAGGAAAATGTCTGATCATTGAAATCTTATGATTTTGAAAGAAAACAAAAGGCTCTTTTCAGAGCCACTCACTTTCTCCCGAAAGAGGACTTCAAACTAAGCACACAATTAATATATAGCATTTATACATAAATTGCCCATGCCGAACGGCTTCCCGTTCTCGTTATACATTATTTTAATCTACCACACTCACTCATTCATTCACAGAAAGAGGAAAGAAATAAAGCTTGAGCAGTTATCAAAACAACCATGGAAACCGAGATAAACGATAGTGGTAATAATTCTACGTCATATAGACTTAGTGCACATGCAAGACAGATATCGCAAATCTTCCAAATTCTACGTAACTTTCAGAGCGATTTGTGTATGGAAGATGGAGTCACGGAGCGCAAAGTTTGAGACAGTCTTGATTGGGTGACATTTTCTTTTGAGATAGATCGGGCCAATAGTTTTATTTGTCGTGCATGTAATAAATATGAAATAACTTGCTGGGTAATTATGTAATAACTTATCATATTCGATTTTTTATGCGGAACTGCACAGACCGGTAGAGTCATATATAAATTGTAGCCACCGCAAGTTCGCGGTTTACGCGCAACTGCACAGACCGGAAGCCCATATAAATGTATCTACCGCAAGTTCTCTTTTCGGAGACGGTGAAGCAAATTGCGCAATTATACTTGAAAACGTGTGCTTCGGATGCAGGCATATTGTAGTCTTTTACAAACCGAAAGCGTATTTGTGCTTATTACAGAAAATTCGTAGTTTCGGTCGTGTTGTTATAGAGTATCCGCACATATAGTGCGAAATGATGCAAAAAAGCGGAAAATTGTAGCAAAGAACATAGCATCCATACGATTTCTCAAAATAATATGTCAGGGCCATTTGCCACAGTATAAACCAACCTAATAAAGTGCCATTTGATAGAATTGTAAATTATTTGTTTTATGATTCTCCTCTGTCACTCACAATAATCAGATCGTGATTAGCCCTTTGTCTCATGATCACAAGTTAATGATTACAATCATCTCGTCATTATGTGCAGGGGTTAAGTTGTATACTGTCTCAATGCTGTCCGAACATAAGGTAGGCATATACTTCTCACACTGTTGAGGTTTCCGACTCATCAGTTTTGAAAAAAGTCGTGTCAGCAGTCACTCATCTGCCACAAGTCAGTTTTGATTCCAGGCTATATAAACCGTGACGGCCGTGTTTAATCATATCGCAATCATTTTGCAATACAGAAAAGTCAACCAATTGTCCAGAACAAAATTCCTAACATGGAGAACCAAGCCAAATTGTATGCTGGTCTTGAAAAAGCAGAATCATCCTTTCAGAGAGCCTGTGAGCAGATCGTCTTTCTCAACAAACGGCTAGAAGAGTTACAGCAGCGTTAGAGAGGGCCGTGAGTCATTCCGTTACAACCTCCGCCTACAAATAGCAGCTGGGGAAGGCCTCCGGAATACGTTCTATGAATACGCCTGCAACAAACGCTGACCCGGTGAGAAGTCTTCGGTGTACGCTGTATGGACCAGAAGCTGTGGATGACATGCTTGAGGAGATGGAAATGGACGAGGAAAATGTCTGATCATTGAAATCTTATGATTTTGAAAGAAAACAAAAGGCTCTTTTCAAAGCCACTCACTTTCTCCCGAAACAGGACTTCAAACTAAGCACATAATTAATATAGAGCATTTATACATAAATTGCCCACGCCGAACGGCTTCCCGTTCTCGTTATACATTATTTTAATCTACCACACTCACTCATTCCTTCACGGAAAGAGGAAAGAAATAAAGCTGGAGCAGTTATCAAAACAACCATGGAAACCGAGATAAACGATAGTGGTAATAATTCTACGTCATATAGACGTAATGCACATGCAAGACAGATATCGCAAATCTTCCAAATTCTACGTAACTTTCAGGGTGATTTGTGTATGGTAGATGGAGTCACGGAGCGCAAAGTTTGACACAGTCTTGATTGGGTGATATTTTCTTTTGAGATAGATCGGGCCAATAGTTTTATTTGTCGTGCATTTAATAAATATGAAATAACTTGCTGGGTAATTATGTAATAACTTATCATATTCGATTTTTTATGCGGAACTGCACAGACCGGTAGAGTCATATATAAATTGTAGCCACCGCAAGTTCGCGGTTAACGCGCAACTGCACAGACCGGAAGCCCATATAAATGTATCTACCGCAAGTTCTCTTTTCGGAGACGGTGAAGCAAATTGCGCAATTATACTTGAAAACGTGTGCTTCGGATGCAGACATATTGTAGTCTTTTACAAACCGAAAGCGTATTTGTGCTTATTACAGAAAATTCGTAGTTTCGGTCGTGTTGTTATAGAGTATCCGCACATATAGTGCGAAATGATGCAAAAAAGCGGGAAATTGTAGCAAAGAACATAGCATCCATACGATTTCTCAAAATAATATGTCAGGGCGATTTGCCACAGTATAAACCAACCTAATAAAGTGCCATTTGATAGAATTGTAAATTATTTGTTTAATGATTCTCCTCTGTCACTCACAATAATCAGATCGTGATTAGCCCTTTGTCTCATGATCACAAGTTAATGATTACAATCATCTCGTCATTATGTGCAGGGGTTAAGGCGTATACTGTCTCAATGCTGTCCGAACATAAGCTAGGCATATACTTGTCACACGGTTGAGGTTTCCGACATATCAGTTTTGAAAAAAGTCGTGTCAGCAGTCACTCATCTGCCACAAGTCAGTTTTGATTCCAGGCTATATAAACCGTAACGGCCGTGTTTAATCACATCGCAATCATTTTGCAATACAGAAAAGTCAACCAATTGTCCAGAACAAAATTCCTGACATGGAGAACCACGCCAAATTGTATGCTGGTCTTGAAAAAGCAGAATCATCCTTTCAGAGAGCCTTGAGCAGATCGTCTTTCTCAACAAACGGCTAGAAGAGTTACAGCGGCGTTACGACAAGGCAAATAGAGAGGGCCGTACATCATTCCGTTACAACCTCCGCCTACAAATAGCAGCTGGGGAAGGCCTCCGGAATACGTTCTATGAATACGCCTGCAGCAACGCTGACCTGGTGAGAAGTCTTCGGTGTACGCTGTATGGACCAGAAGCTGTGGATGACATGCCTGAGATGGAAATGGACGAGGAAAATGTCTGATCATAGAAATCTTATGATTTTGAAAGAAAACAGAAGGCTCTTTTCAGAGCCACTCACTTTCTCCCGAAAGAGGACTTCAAACTAAGCACATAATTAATAAATAGCATTTATACACAAATTTCCCATGCCGAACGGCTTCCCGTTCTCGTTATACATTATTTTAATCTACCACACTCACTCATTCATTCACGGAAAGATTGGGTGATATTTTCTTTCGAGATAGATCGGGCCAATAGTTTTATTTGTCGTGCATTTAATAAATATGAAATAACTTGCTGGGTAATTATGTAATAACTTACCATATTCGATTTTTTATGCGGAACTGCACAGACCGGTAGAGTCATATATAAATTGTAGCCAGGGCAAGTTCGCGGTTAACGCGCAACTGCACAGACCGGAAGCCCATATAAATGTATCTACCGCAAGTTCTCTTTTCGGAGACGGTGAAGCAAATTGCGCAATTACACTTGAAAACGTGTGCTTCGGATGCAGGCATATTGTAGTCTTTTACAAACCGAAAGCGTATTTGTGCTTATTACAGAAAATTCGTAGTTTCGGTCGTGTTGTTATAGGGTATCCGCACATATAGTGCGAAATGATGCAAAAAAGCGGGAAACTGTAGCAAAGAACATAGCATCCATACGATTTCTCAAAATAATATGTCAGGGCGATTTGCCACAGTATAAACCAACCTAATAGAGTGCCATTTGATAGAATTGTAAATTATTTGTTTAATGATTCTCCTCTGTCACTCACAATAATCAGATCGTGATTAGCCCTTTGTCTCATGATCACAAGTTAATGATTACAATCATCTCGTCATTATGTTACACGGGCCGGAGTTCTACGCGTCGCTTGTGTGTTCATTTGTGGCTGCCGTATATAACCACAGTTTTGGACAGGATGGTACGAAACTTCATCTGAAGAGTGTGAGGGTGAACCTAAAAGGAAAAATCCCAAAAAGGGCATCTTACGCCTGTTGGAGGCCGGGATTTTTTTCTGGAAGGCCTTCGTGAAATTGCGTCGGGATAGCTAAAAGGGCTATATGATCAGAGAAGGGACTATAAAACCAAGAAGAAATCAAAAGGGCATTTACCATCCAATGGGGACCGGGAACATGCAACATACCATTTACATGTTATAGCACTGGTCTATATATCGACATTGAATGGCCACAGATTTGGTCGACTGTTCATGGGACTTTGTCAGAATGGCTGTGGGATAGCCAAGGGTGAAAATAGGGTCTCGCAATCTTTTGTTTAGTCAATAGGCCGTCAAACATTTTCAGGATAGCTAAAGGGATCGGAGAGACACAGGAAAGGGATCGGAAAGTGCATGTAACGCCCATTGAGGGACAGGAACATAAAATTAACATTAAAATAGCACGTGTATTTCTATCCATCGCCATTGATATGATTGGGAATGCTTAGGACGATTTGAGGTTCAGAGGTAGATTGAGGGGAGGGGTCTAAAACTATATCTAATATATTCCACTGGGTGCCAAGACCATTACATTTACATGTGCATGGTTCAGCACCCGTGCATTACTCTAATTATACGCTGTTTGGGCATGTACACCATATGAAAAATGATACTGAATAGGGAAGATCCTGTGTTCGATTGTTATTGATGGATTCAGCTCCACTCTCGCCCCCCTCCCCCAACTCTTCTCGATGAATTTTCTCTTGGTGCTCACAACTGTTTAGTGCTAGCACTTTGTGTCTTTATAACAAATCAAATTAACGCCATTTTATTCCCGGAGAAGAGCATCACGTGTAGCTTGAAAATTTTGTTTTTGGAGTGTTTTTTTTCAAAATTGGTGAATTTTTCTACGTAAAAGTTCCCAAGAATATCTTATATCACATAAGATGATTATTTACTAATTTACAAGGCAATTTAGGCGTAGAAAATTGCACAAATACAAATTTAAAAAAATCGATCCGAAAACTCATCACTAAAATGGCATATTTTTATAATATGACGTTACTGTGACATCATCATAGAGGCCATCTTGCATTTTGTTACATTTTCTGGTAGCACTGGAATCAAAGATGTAGAGTGGGAAGTTTCAGCTTCCTAGCCTCAAGGATAACGAAAATAATGAAGCTATTGGTAAGCTATCTAAGTTTTCATTGATAATATTTCCCATTGGATGCCCTTTTTGGGTGCCATACGGTGTCACACGAACCAAAGTAATGGGCACCCCTTCTGATATTTTTCTGTATGCCTCAAGTGATGGATGTGCCAAGTTTGGTGCTTTGGTCCAGCATGTCCCGATCTTTTTGCTAAGCCACCTCACTAATACGAGATTACTCGGAGTAGAAACTCCCGTCTGTCCAGTGAAGCGGGCAGATGACACGCACGCACACTCTATATGAGACTACCCCGCGATAACGCACTCGCCTGGCTAGTCTAGCGGGCATCCAAACACTCTAAATTTCACTACCCATAGATGGCAAACTCGCCTGGCTAGACTAACAGACAGGTGACCAGCACGAACACTATATATGTGACTATCCCAGGATAAAACTCTCAAAAGGCTATCCTGGGTGAGCGGGAAAACTCTATATGACACACTCACTTGGCTAGGTCATTGGACACGAGACCCACACGGGCACTTTATATAGGACTCCCCAGAACTGACACAGTCGCCTAGCTAGTCTAGCGAACAGATGACCCAAACGAGCACTCTATGTGTGACTATTTTATAGATGACACACCTTGTCTGCCTAGTTCAGCAGACATGTGACCCTCATGAGCAACAATATGTGACTACCCATAGCTGACATGCGCACCTGACTGGTCACGTGGGCATGTGACTTATGGGAACACCCTGTATGTGACTACCTAGAGCTGATACGCTAGTCTAGCGGTCATTTGACCAAAGGGAACACCTTATATGTGACTACCCAGAAAAGTCGCAGTCGCTAGTCGGACAAAAACATGAATGACGAACAAAATCGTTAACCGACTTATACCTCTGTCCATGGGACCTCGTTAACATGATTTACAGGTCAGACGGATGACGTTGAGCCATTCATTAAAAACGTGCATCGTTTCTGTTTGAAAGGCAGTAACAGGTGACAAGTAGTGGGAATTTCAGAAACTGTGCACGGTCGTACAGGACGAACAGGCAGAGAAAGTGTATTAGAGCTTGTGATTGTGAATCGTCAAACTTTATCTATACACCATGCAAACATATTGTGACTGGTGACCTTGGTGTGGTGAGTGATAAGGATCTGAAATTACTCCTGATGAAAGGACCTAAATATAGAGCCAAGAAGAATAAATCTGAAGGCCGACCAGAAGATAGTCCTATCTGCATTGGAACAGTACGTTATTGATTGGTCTAAGCGAGAAAAAGTTGAACCTACAGTACTCGCTGATTGACTGGACCTCACCAAGAGCAAGCTGGTTGAAACAATCCGCCATATTGACAGAAGTACTCTTCCCCAAGCGAAACAAGTACTGAGAAACCTCATTTCGCAAGAAGTTCTAGCAAATCTCCAGAGTAAATTCGTCATAGTCCCAGCAGACAAAGCTCCGAGTAATATAATATTCATATGTAAATATTACTATTACCGGGTGCTGGTTAAAGAATTTGGTAGTTAAACCTTAATTCTCTCTTTCTCTCTAATTGTGCACCCCTGTTGGCTGACATGTATCTGTTCTCTTATGAATATGACTATATGCAGGCGCTTTCAAAAACCGATCCATTCAAAGCCCGTTCCTTCTCATTCACCAAACGCTATATATACGATCTTCTCGCTGTGGATAATCGCTATATAAATGACGCAGTGAAGGATATGTATCCACCTTCACTGGATTTGAAGGAAACTACAGACAGCCCTACAGGCACATCATATTTAGATTATATCTCATAAAAATGAAGCGGGCGTTCTCTCTCGTCGACTTTATGACAAAAGAGATGATTACAATTTCGACATCGTAAACTATCCCTTTCTGGACAGTAATATTCCAGTGGGACCTGCATATGGCGTATACATATCTCGCTTAGTAGCATTTGCTAGATCCTGTGTTAAATGTGACGATTTTAATCAACGTCACAAAACATTGTTGCAGAAACTTATAAAACAGGGCTATTCCACCAAACGCTTCCACTCAAAGTTTCTCAAATTTGGCGATACATATCGCATGCTGATAGCAAAATACGAACGTAACGTGCAAGATCTATGGCGCTACATTTCGAAACTTGTGTCTAATTCCGCTTACCCCGGGGTTAGGGGTCGTATGAACCCATGTACTTCAAGATCCTCATGGTACTCATATGAACAGTAACAATTAAAGCGTGACTGAGAAGATACATCATTCTTTAGATGACGACCTTACAACGAATATTATGGATTAAGAATACTGATCAGCGATACGGATTTGATATTTTTGGAACATCATGATGTCTTGCCGGCATCATTGAAAACTGTTGACACCTTCTCTCTTGCAAGAAACAAGCCTATGTTTATGTATACTATGATTGTCTTTTTGAATTTGGTGCTAATACTGTTATATGGAATAGGTCTTTGGATTATGGACGCGGATATTCTCTAATGGACGACGGCTGAATTATGTATGACGGACTAGACGCTTGTAATTAGGAACCATCTTATATGAACATGATTCTCAATTCTGCTGTAATTCAAAATATTCGGTTATTGAGTCACTTCAAACAAAACCAGAGAAGTCAAAACTGGGAATCAGTGAAATACGATAATCACTGCTACCAGATGAAATAATATCTCTCTGGTCGATGTGACGATGGTCCAAACAATAACATAATCACGAATATCAGGTGTCTATCTATTAGATATCATCTCTCTAGACGATGTGACGACGGTCCAAACAATAAGATAATCGCTGCTATCAGATGTCGATCTATTAGATATCATATTTCTGAACGATGTGACGAGGGTCTAAACAATACGATAATCGCTGCTATCAGTTGTCGATCTATTATATTATATCTCTCTGAACGATGTGACGGCGGTCCAAACAATAAGATAGTCGCTGCTATCAGTTGTCGATCTATTAGATTATATCTCTCTGAGCGATGTGACAGCAGTCCAAACAATAAGATAATCGCTGCTATCAAATGTCGATCTATTAGATAATATCTCTCTGAACGAGGTGACGACGGTACAAACAATAAGATAATCGCTGCTATCAGATGTCGATCTATTAGATACTATCTCTCTGAACGATGGGACGGCGATCCAAACAATAAGATAAACGCAGCTATCAGTTGTCGATCTATTAGATTATATCTCTTTGAACGATGGGATGACGGTCCTAAAAATAAGATAATCACTGCTATCAGATATCTGTATATTAGATAATATCTCTCTGAACGATGTGACGACGATCTAAACATTAAGATAATCGCTGCTATCAGATATTTGTATGTTAGATAATGTCTCTCTGAACGATGTGACGACGGTCCAAACAATAAGATAATCACTGCTTTCAGATCTCGATCATTTAGATAATATCTCTCTGAACGATGTGAAGAGGGTCCAAACAATAAGATAATCGCTGCTATCAGTTGTGGATTTATTACATTATATCTCTGTGAACGATGTGACGAGGGTTCAAACAATAAGACAATCACTGCTATCAGATGTCGATCATTTAGATAATATCTCTCTGAGCGATGTGACAGCGGTCCAAACAATAAGATAAACGCAGCTATCAGTTGTCCATCTATTAGATAATATCTCTCTGAACGATGTGACGAAGGTCCAAACAATAAAATAATCGCTGCTATCAGATATTAATCATTTAGATGATATCTCTCTGAACGATGTGACGACGGTCCAAACAATAACATAATCACTGCTATCAGATGTCTATTTATTAGATATCATCTCTCTGGACGATGCGACGACGGCCCAAACAATAAGATAATCGCTGCTATCAGATATCGATCTATTAGATATCATCTCGCTGAACGATGTGAAGAGGGCCCAAACAATAAGATAATCGCTGCTATCAGTTGTGGATTTATTACATTATATCTCTGTGAACGATGTGACGAGGGTTCAAACAATAAGGGAGCGTTCCCATTTAACGTTCGTGTTTTCATGGTTTAAACCATTTCGTTTAAACCATGCCACGAACGATGGGTGTATCGTTGGTTCGTTTTTTCAAAAAAACCATTGAAAAAACGAACGACGAAAAAACCATTGCGTTCGTTCGATGGTTTTCTATAGAGTTTCCAAGGCTGTGACTTGCTGCAGAAAAAACGATTAAAAGTAGTTCCGCCTGAGTGACGTCACACTAAGACACGCCCACACACTGCTCGAATGATGGTAGCTCAAACGTGTAGGCTGTTAAGCCGTCGATAACAGGCCTACCGGTATATACCCGGCACCGTATTAAACTGACCACGGTGTGTGTGCATTCTGACGAGAATTTATCAATATAATCTATCATGAACTATTCAGTGTTGGGTTTTTTCTTTTTCTTCTGCTTCTTTTTGCGTCCTTGTCCACGAAATAAGTCAATGTTTGCATTTACTACCCGTTGTGAAAAACTACGAGCGCCATCTGATAATATTATCGCAGAAGTATAGCTAGCGGTATCTCTACATTTGAATTATGAATTTAGATTGCGCTACTTGTACAATGAATTTATTAACACCACTGCCCATAATAATTATATCGGCCACGAATATGTCTAGCTTTAACTTTACTCTATTATTTTCTAATCCAGAATCGCAGAAAGCCCCTATCGATTGCGTTTCCATGGTAAAAGGATTAGAAAATAACTAAAAATACTCTTCATTGTAGAGTGATTTTATTCACCGGAAATCGCTCTGAACGCTTCCCTGGGGATCTGGACCCCAGGAGCTTCTGGGACCCAGGCGTCCCCTCGACACTCCCATGAAGTGCTATGATAGTAGTCTCCCCCCCCTTGCCTCGTGAGGCCGTACCACTATTCAATTTGCTTTCGACGCCCAGCCAAGATTCACATCTCACATTTTTTCAGGAATAAGACACCAACAAATTCTTGTAATGTTGAATGATTGATATTATTTTTTATTTAAAAACATACGCAGCGCTTTTGTGAAGAATGCCTAAATTTAGTGTTATTCTTGAAATAAACATTTTCGTTTCAAAATTATTAATCATTTGAAATGCCATCATGTCATGTATTTTGCGATACATACTAAATGATATAAGAGTTCAAATAAGCGTGGCTTGAATTTTCCGGCCAAAATTTGTCTATCTGGCCTATGCAAGTAATATATTTAACTCCATGGTTAAACTGATGTTGTATGACCTGCCCGCAGTCTGACTGAAGAGGAGACCACAGTGGGCGGGGGGGAGGGGGAATGACGTGTACAAACCCCTGTGTACAGGTCCGGAAATAGGGGTGATTCTACTATTCCACGGAAAAGTATCTTGAATATGACGGAAAAGGTACTCACCGATGATAACTTGTTGTTGTTGTTGTTGTTGTGGATATGAAGGTATGAACGTGAGCGAAATCTTTTTGCAATTGCAATAACCACGCAGACTTCCGTCATAAACTGACTGATTTCAGAGAAAAGCTGACAAAGCGCGGCTATAACAGTAAGGAAATAATTCAAACTGACGAAGGATTGTTCCCAAATAGAACAGAGATCATAACGGGAAGAAAAAAAGAAAATAAAAACATAAAGAAAAGATCCACCCGTTTCATCACCACCTACCATCCAGCGATCAAATATATAAGGAAAATCCTGTTGAAATATTGGCATTTTATCAAATCTTCCGAGTCACGCACAACAAAAGTCTGAGAAAATCCAGTAATTGCATACAGAAGGGGAAAGAATTTGAAAGAAATGTTGAAGAAATCAAAGATATGAACATTGCGAATTGATACGTTGGATGAGGGTAACTCGACACACTTGTCTGCTTTCAAATTTATTCGTGCTCATTATGCTCAGGATAATATCAAGTTTGTGTAATATTTCACGAGAATTTAGAGCTGCAGACAGTGTCGAGTCAGACCGAGCACCGTAATTCTGTAGGTGTGTTTATGGTCAATTACTCGCCACAATTTGCTTTTTATATACTAATGCCGGGCCAGTCCGGTCGGTGCCCTGGGCGAGTCTGGCGGTCGATTGAATCGACCGTGCGACGCGCTTCCTAACGTAACGAGCGCAACTAATTGCAATACCGTTTTGCACTATAAACAAATTTTTTTATGAGAAAATCCCACAAAGTACCAATTATGTATTCTACATGTAGAAGTCGTAATCTATGATACGGTATCGGTCTGTATGTTTTTAGTATCGGTCTGTCCTTCATCAGTATAGGTCTGTGTCAACCGGATTTATCATTTTTTGTGAGACAACAACATATTCCACTTTCCTGCAAAATTCATAAGCAAATGTACGTCATAAATTTTATGGTATCGGAGAAAACATGTTCCCTACTTTAGTGCCAAAAGTGGTCAGTTCATAATTTGAGATATTTATCATTGTAAAAAAAAAATGATCACTTTGGGATACGATTAATTCAGCCTAATTGGGGTGAGGATTTATGACGTCATTCACCCATATTGGGCGGAATCAGGCGGAAACTGGGATGAGATTACTGGTTGGGCGACCTAACCTCCCCCCGGATACATGTCATTTCGTACCCAAACCGAATCGACCCTAACCGTTTCGTACCCAGTCGTTTTCGTACCCTAACCTTTTCGTACCCAGACGTTCTCGTACCATATCTTATATCAGTTATCTTATATCATAAACTATATTACCA
The DNA here is from genome assembly GCA_036873755.1 of Hanleya hanleyi. NCBI lineage: Eukaryota > Metazoa > Mollusca > Polyplacophora > Lepidopleurida > Hanleyidae > Hanleya > Hanleya hanleyi. The sequence continues at coordinate 13,120 of JAVTVY010049650.1, forward strand.
GACAGCAGAATGTCTGCATAATTATTGCAGAAATTATGCGTAACTTATAGAAGAATAATTAAGAAATATTAGACAAAAAATACACATAACTCACGAAGACTACTACATCGACGACTCAACTTGGCATACTGGCAGCACAGTGCCTTTTGTAGGCGGGAAACGACACGAGAAAACATGCTTCATTTTCATTCTCCTCCTGTTCTTGTTGGAAAGATTCAGAATATCTGTTTCGTATGTTATTTTCCAAATAATCAATTTTAAAACGATCAGACATGTCAGATGTTTTGTATCGATTGAGTGTTAAAACCTGAAAAATACTCACCAGTCCATAAAAATGTATGTGTGATCAGACAATTAACCAGGTACCGTAATCCTTTCCCGTTAATCCCGTTAATCGCCTACTCGTTCATTACAAATGAGGGTGATTTACCCACTGCTATTCACTATACTCGGCGATAATCCCCTATATTCAACACTCAAACAGCTTAATGTCAAGTGACGCAGAAGAAGAAACAACTTATACTGTGCTGAAGGGGGCTTCAACACGCGGGAGGGACAAGTTGGTGGACAACATGGGTTACTCATATACCGTGAAGCGTCAGAGAAAACAGACAACAGAATGGTGGTGTGCCCAGACCAGCAAGCTGCTCAGATGCCCAGCAACTGTGGTTCAGAGTGGTTCAACCTTCCGTGCAGGCCCCCAAGACCACCTTCGTCAGTCAGAACCCGGTATCGCCAGTCGACTTAAAATGATAGCAAAGGTATGCCTATACATTATTCGGAGATATATCAATATCATGTCTATATATTATTCGGAGATATATCAATATCATAATCACTACTAAAACTTAAGTAGATAAAATATCTATCGTCCATCCCTATCATATTCAAATGCACAATGTCTTAATTTTGTCCTTTCTATTGTTTCAGGCTAAAGATGATGCCAGACAGGATGTTATGAAGCCGGCAGCAGAGGTTGTGGACAAGTTGATGGAGGAACTTTTAGACGTTCGTGAGCCAAGCACCAGTCGCCCGATTCCTGTTCTACTTGTTCGAACGGTGAACCGATTACGACAGGCTCTTCGACCAGAAGAGCCGAAAGACATGGAGTTAGAGGTATATACAATTATTTAATTTTCTGTACACAGAGTAAATAATTAATAACACCCAGGGATGCGTGTTTCATTGGACACAAGCCATGTGGCGTAAAGCTCAGCAGTTCGGTTTACAGGTAGGTATAGTGTAATGTCAAATATATCTTTCATATTCCATGTTCAGAATATTTCTAGCTTCCCCTTCAGATGAAACTAGTCTCCGAGAAGAAGATGAAGCGCCACCAACGGAAGAAGTACCGGTCCATGCAGGGGAGGATCTTCAAACTTTGTGGTGAGTATACCGATGGCGAGAAGACAACATCCCAACTCTTGCGGGCCTGCAGCCAGATCAACGGGCCAGCCGTGTAAGTATAATTGTGTGGGTATGGTTGTATATTCCTTTTAAATTTATTATTTACGGTTGTATATTTCTCGACTCAAATTCATCTATCTATAACAATCTTCTTATCTTCTTGTATGAATGTACGTATGTCTGTAAATGTTTGTATATATGTTCTGTTCTTTATCCGTAAAAAAAACACGTTTTTTACATTTTATCATCATACTGTGAAATATATGTCTTGTAATAATGTTCTCTACTTTGATATCTGTGAACCTGTCTGTTTATGAAATATATCTTATGTCTTAAAATATATCTGTACATTTTATCATTTTTATATGTGAGATCGGCATTCTAATAAAAAAAAAATGTATTAACTTGAATAATGGTCTGTGTTTCATTTTTTAATTATCTGATTGATCTGATCAGCTTGCAAATCTTAGATTTTATGTCCGTGTATTGTATATGGTACGAAAAGGTTAGGGTACGAAAACGTCAGGGTACGAAAAGGTTAGAGTACGAACACGACTGGGTACGAAGTGGTTGGGTACGAAGTGGTTTGGGTACGAAATGACCAGTACCCCCTCCCCCCCCCACTCCTCCGTCAACCAACACTGACCCTGATGACCATAAAACCCCGCCCTCACCACATCGGACTTCCATAGACCACACATAACGGTTCCGTAGAAAATAATTACTCACCTGACTCGCTTGCCATGCTGGGGGGTAAATTCCTTCCTTGTAAACAAACAGTCGGTCACAAAAATCGAACGACTACTTATCAGGATTAGCAGGAAAGTACAATGCGACGATAAACGATCATGTGGTAGGATACTGTGATAGATACGACTTGTGCGACGAAAAACAATTAATTGAGCAGGTTAGAAATAGTATGTCCTTTTATTGCAATATACCCGTGTGTCTCTCTCCACGTGTTCCTTTCATCGTGCGTACAATTTCTACATTTTGTTTTGGTTTGAAAGTTTTTTGACGCCATTACGTGTCTGGGCCAGCAAAGCATTCTTGTGATGTTCGCGGCCACACTTCACACCTGGACACACAACGGTGGTCTCCTCGATACCGTCTACAACTCAAATGTGTTTATTCAACCTTAGATCAACAGAAATTTCGATTCACGGTCTCCGTTACAGTCCGTATATTGCCGCTGTTTTTATTTATTGAATAGCAATTCAGAAAATGATAGAATTTTAGTTACGACGATTCTCAACACTGGGACGTTATTATCAAAATAGCTTCGGTATTATCATTGAGCCTAGGCTCCACGGTATTATATACGGTCCGGATTAGAGCTTACTACGGTTGAAGAACTTTTGGATATTATATCCCACAGCTTGCTATCAGATGATAAGTGTCACAAAGAATATATATTCTCTATATATGTGTTAACTTTCTTAAACAATCAATCAATAATTCATAAGTAGTATCTTATCCTTCTCTGTGATATTATTATTACTAAATGTCAGAAACTGTTCAGTCAATGATGGTCAAACTTCAAATACATATTACACATATGAAGATTTAATGAAAATGGAAATTTACTTGTGATTGGTCACATGGTTCGGGGGCAATTGTCCGCTCAAGGCGCACCCATGGCTCAACTCCAGTTTTCCCTAGAAACATTTGGTCTCATTTTATGTTTAATGCTGCATATCTAACCGGGCTTATTTTTCCATAGGATTATAGGAATGCAATTCCTCTCAGCACTCCTCCAAAATAATTTGCATGAAGCCAGTTCTTTCATTACAGAATATTGACTTCAGTACTGGGGCTCCTTTGCCAGACAGTTATTCTGTTGCAGCATATTGAAATAAGTATTGGGGCTCTTACCAGCCAATTTTTCTTGTGCTGCATAATGACATACCTAATAATCACCAGATTCATACAAGATCTAACATATCTTAAGAATACCTCACAAAGAGGTAGGACCAGGGCAATGAACCTTGACGAGGATCCAATATTTAATGCAGATAAGCGATGAAATATATGCCAAGTGATTGAATATAGACATACAAAAGCCTTTCAAGCACTAAGGTTCCCCAAAACTCATCTCTGCGAAACTACTTTCATGTAGCATAAGGCAATCCCGTGAGTCGGTTTGCACTTTTGTCTATTTTCCTACACCATTCTAAAGAGCCTCTGGCTACCGCCAGATCTAGAAAAAATAGAACGCATCTAGTAATATAGCCCAGGGCTACTAGTTAAAGGTGCCAAGTAGTGACAGATTTTATGCCATATTTAGTCTAAAATAAAGTTTACAGAAACTTTCAAATGTTGACTTTGAACATATCACTATTACATCTTACGAGGTTTTGCGATATGAAATTAAAAATTTTGTAAGCACATGAAGTGTGCTCAATGAAATTCTGATTTCATGAGTAACACCGAGTAAGATGTAGTAATCCAATATAAATCTAAATTCAGGGTGGCTTACATTTAACTAATCTACTGTACTGTATATTATACATGTATATCCTCAATCTTGATGCATTTTGGATGTTAAGTACCATAATAACCTAAAGATATCGGAATTGTATTGAAAGTAAACTTCAATTTGTGAAGTTACAACAGTACTGTTTGAAGTACATGTAGTCTAATCTATCTATGAAATAGAATTTAATCGTCCAAGGAAAACGTACTCCAGCTTGTGTTGATTGTGCTGGAAAGGACTAATATACCTACAATTTGTGATGGTTGAGGGCAATAACTCACATGAACATTTAAATATGACGTGATCAGGAAAGTTAACCCCAAGGAACATTTAACCATCTATATCTTTATAGTGAGTGAGTGAATATTATTTAACGTTGCTTTCAAGTATATTTCATTCATATCACGACATTGGGTCTTATTCCTTCTCACACCTGAGAACCACACATTTGCGATCCTATTCTTTTTCACACCCAGGAACCCCACAGGTGCTTCAGTTAGTCGCCTCTTTACAACAAGCTGCCTGAGGAGCTGAGGCCTATTCTTACCATGAAGTGTCCTGTGCATAACAACATCTCGGGTCAAGACGGCACCTATATCTTTATATACCAATACACATGTAACTTAAACATAACATGAACTTTGGTTTATTCAACGGGCTTAATATTATAAATCACAAAATACAATCTTCATATGTCACATGTAACAGTATGAATAATGTGTTTGTTCTTAGTCTCTCTCTCTTCTCAAACTGTATGACACTCAGCTATTTTGGAGAAAGGATACTTAGGAAATTTTCCATTTCCAGTTTACTTTCAATGGCTTTTATATTATAATTTAATGAAGATTATTACTATTACATCTTACTCGGTTTTGCTTATAAAATCAGAATTTCATCAGGCACACTTTGTGTACTAACAAAATTCTCAATGTAGGCTGTTCAGTCTAGTTCACTAACTTTTCTAGTATCTCCTTGTCTCATCATTAATTCTAATACTTTACACCATCTCATATCTGCAAATGAAAAGGAACAAAACCATGTTGGGATTCCAAGTTGATGCAACATGGCAAACAAATCCTTTTGTGCAGCTTGCCAAAATGGTGATGTTCCTCGAATAGCCTTCAAAAATTAGCAGCCCTCGTCACATTTTAAAATGTCTTTTAACGGCTCATTTTCTGTCAGAATTTATGCATTTATTGTTCTCTCACTTCTGATTCCTTTGCGCAGTGCAATTGACTGAGACTTCACTCTTCACTTGATGTACTTCAGACTTTAACTGAGAATAGAATATGAAATCTATATTCCTTGCAAACCTGTTGTCTGCACCCATTAGACGACAATGGATATACCTGTCTAATAATATCTTAATCTGACGTTTATTGGAGTTGGAGTGCCTCATGGCCATATTCAATTTTTGAATCGGAACAAAATATCGTATCTTGCACAACTGGATAAGGGAAACCACTGTACCAAATCTGAGAAAGATCCATGCAGTACTGCCTGAGAAATCACAATAACAAAGTTTCATATGGAAATTGAAAATGACCGCCTCGTTGCCATATTGGATTTTTGAATCAGACCAAAACAGGTATCTTGCACAACTAGACTCCAGAGGAAACGTGTGTACCAAATTTCAGAAAGATTCATGCAGTACTTCCCACGAAGTTATGATAAATTTTTATTAGAAAATTCGAGATGGCTGCCTGATGGCCATATTGGATTTTCCAATCGGACCAGAAAAGGTATCTTCCACAACTACTACTCCAAGGAAAACATGTGTACCAAATTTGAGAAAATTCCATGCAGCAGTTCCTGAGAAATCATGATAACAAACTTTCATAACGAAATCCAAGATAACCTAAGATATCCTGGCTGGATATTTCATGTTGAATGTCTTCATCTGATAAGTGAACATCTGACGTTAAAGAATGCGGGTTGGGGGCGATAGTGATATGGTCAAGCTGATCATATTGACAAGATATACTGGGCACTGAAATAACTCTGATGGCTGATAAGCGTATACTCACTCGAAAATGATGATAAATCAACGGTACCTTGCGTTCGCAAGATATTTTCAGGCCATGGTACGACCCAGATTGGCCACCCATGGACGATGGTCGTTCGGAACTGGATCCGTCAGTTGATGTCAACAATGAAGCAGGTAATCTTTAGAGAGACACCTCAGTAAATAAATTTATGACAGATACATAGTACCATATGATAATTATATGTGAGAAACAAAACATCAAAACTTTGATCGGAAGCCCTGGCAGACAACACGGTTTTTGACCAACGGCGAGTCATGCTGTTTGTACTTAGACCGATGTAGTCGTGTGTATGGTGTGGGTCTGCAAAGCTGTCTCCTAACAAAACCAGTGAATGCATAATATAATTTAACCATGATTGAGAGGTTGATCAACTTGCTTAAATACACCGAATGTTTTATGATTTCACGTGATCATGGTTATGACAAGAAGCAATATTTTGGGAAGTGGGTCGGAACTGACACTGGATCGGAACTGGCGACGTCACTGTACTTGAGATGAAGATTCATACGCTCACATGTGTATCTGATCACAAATATGTGTCAGTTAAGTTAAAGACAAGACTGTGGACTGTGCATCAGTCTAATTCTAAGTCTGACACATGTATTTATCCAATACATTCGAAGTATATATGGAAACAAGAGGATAACACCAATTTTATGGAAAGCCTGGAGAAGATGGCTGCTAATGGGATATTACATAAAATATACGACCCTGATACCGATTCTGAAACATGTGCAGCCTTACTATCTGACTTAATCATCAATGCTGCAGATAATACTGAGATACATAAAGTGAAAAAATCTACTGGAGTAACTAATCTTTCAAAAAAAAACTAAACATACCGTACTCGTGCAAATAAGCCGTGGTATGATAAGGAATGCAAAAAGCTGCACAAAGAAATGACCAGCCTCAATAATTCTTATAATCGAAATAAAACTGATGCTATGCTCAAAACCAAATTCTTCAAGAAACAACGGGAATATGAACAAAAAACAAAGAAAAGTAGAAAATGTTATAGACAGAAACTATTGCAAGAACAAAAATGGCGTTCAGTTTTGAAATACCCCGTACGATGAAAACATTTCTATTGTAGCGCCATCTATACACTCTGGACGCAAGGAAGACAACTCTCACTGGGAATCACATACGCGTCACCGCGGAAAGTTATCTTCCCAGATTCGAAACGTTTATGAATAGACCCGAATTTGCCCTGTAGTTTCTTAAAAGTAAATTGATATCTCTAAGCATATCCTGTGACATTAGGTCTGGGTCACAAGTCACGCCTCTTGATTTATTAATAGGCCTCCAGATCCCTTTTAGTTCATTGACATCTCCCACAATCCATATTTGCAGTAGGAGTATTGTCTTGAACCTGATGACATAGGCCGATTCTGGAAAGAAACTAGAGAACATATATAGTGACAGCTAGCAAACACAACACAAAAAAGATACGTCAACAAAATATGACTGATTTGACTGCCATCTTAAATTGTTTCAAAATCGGAACACATCTAAGCTAACAAGCTGCGTTATATTGTACAAAAACAGCTATTGAAGTATGCCAACCGTTTGAGCGAGATAACGTACATTCAATAGTTTTGCCGCTATTCTCAAATATTATTCACCCAAATTTGCGAATTGACGCAATTCGGGTAACGGGTTCTCCTTAAAGTTATGATCACTAGACTCGGAGGCTAATCACGCTCAAACTTCCCATACATATTGGACACGTAAAAAACTAATGCATGATGAAAAGTTTTTCGGAGTTGTTAAATGATTCAGCGCCCACCGCCATTTTAAGTTTCGTCAGAAACGTTATACATCTTGTTCTAAGAACAAAAGCACATTTCAAGCCCTATTGACCTTGCTGCCCAATGCACAGAGGATAGTATAATAACAGTATATGAACTCGCATTTGGTAGTATAAACGCGGATTTCGATCCCTATTGACCTTGCGGCGCAATGCGCAGAGGAATACGCAGAGGATAATATAGTAACAGTATTATTGACTCACATTTAGTAGTATAAAAGCGCATTTCGAGCCCTATTGAACAATGCGCAGAGGATAGTATAGTAATAATATATTGACTCACATTTAGTAGTATAAAAGCGCATTTCGAGCCCTATTAACCTTGAGGCAATGCACAGAGGATAGTATAGTAACAGTATATTGACTCCCATTTAGTAGTATAAAAGCATATTTCGAACCCTATTGAGTGCGCAGAGGATGATATATTAACAGTATGTTGAGTCACATTTAGTAGTATAAAAGCGCATTTCGAGTTCTATTGACCTTCCGGCGCAATGCGCAGAGGATAGTATAGTAACAGTATATTGACACATTTAATAGTATAAAAGCGCATTTCGAGGCCTATTCACTTTGCGGCGCAATGCGCTGAGGATAGTATATTAACAGTATATTGACTCATATTTAGTAGTATAAAAGCGCATTTCGAGCCCTATTGCCCTTGCAACGCAATGGGCAGAGAATGGTATGTTAACAGTATATTAACTCACATTTAGTAGTATAAAAGCACATTTTGAGCCCTATTGACCTTCAGGCACAATGCGCAGAGGATAGTATAGTAACAGTATATTGACACATTTAGTTGTATAAAAACGCATTTTGAGCTCTATTCGCCTTGCGGCGCAATACCAATAGGATAGTATAGTAACAGTATATTGACACATTTAGTAGTGTAAAGGCGCATTTTGAGCCCTATTGACCTTACGACTCAATACGTAGAGGGTAGTATAGTAACAGTATATTGACTCACATTTAGTTGTATAAAAGCGCATTTTGAGCCCTATTGACCTTGCGGCGCAATGCGCAGAGGATAGTATAGGAACAGTATATTGACACATTTAGTAGTATAAAAGCTCATTTCGTGCCCTATTGACCTTCCGGCGCAATGCCCAGAGGATAATATAGTAACAGTATATTGACTCACATTTAGTTGTATAAAAGCGCATTTCGAACCCTATTGACCTTGCGGCGGAATGCGCAGAGGATGGTATATTAAAAGTATATGGACTCACATTTAGTAGTATAAAAGCGCATTTCGAGCCCTATTGACCTTGCGGCGCAATGCCCAGAGGATAGTATAGTAACAGTATATTGACACATTTAGTAGTATAAAAGCGCATTTCGTGCCCTATTGACCTTCCGGCATAATGCGCTGAGGATAGTATATTAACAGTATATTGACTCACATTTACTAGTATAAAAGCGCATTTTCAGCCCTACTGACCTTGCGGCGCAATACAGAGAATAGTATAGTAACAATATATGGACACATTTAGTAGTATGAAAGCGCATTTCGAGCCCTATTGACCTTGCGGCGCAATGCGCGGAAGATAGTATAATAACAGTATATTGACTCACATTTAATAGTATAAAAGTGCATTTCGCGCTCTATTGACCTTGCGACGCAATGCACAGAGGATGGTATATTAACGGTATATTAACAGACATTTAGTTGTATAAAAGCGCATTTCGAACCCTATTGACCTTGCGGCGCAATGCGCATAGGATAGTTTGGTAACAGTATATTGACTCACATTTAGTAGTTTAAAAGCGCATTCAGCGGCCATCTTGCATTTACTCCGTTTTCAAAAAAATCTTCTAAACTCTACTCCTTTTCAATCAATAAAGCAATCAACACGAAACTTGGTATACATAATCAATGGATCAGGGTCTCTCAAAACTCTATTTGAAATGTGGCACCGTAAAAGAAAATGGCTCCCAGCGGCCAATCAAACTTGTCGAATTTTCAATAACGGATTTGGAAGGGGAATGTGACGAAATACATGCTCAGGAATTAGAATTAGTATTAATTGAATTGAATAATCAAAGTGTCTGTCAGGATAGTCAAGATCGTCTATCATGCGTAATTTCGGAAGCCGACCCATAGCTGCTCGCAGCTCTAGTTTATATTTATTTTTTTAATTTACTTATTGCATTTAGACAGTTTGCAAGGGCGTCTCAGCTAGTGATGGATGAACTGGCATATAGCTGTTCATAATGAGACGTTGTTGAGGAATGGCTCGGGCATTTGCTGATTGGGGCCTGACGATTACTCGGAGATTATCCCACAGGGGTTATTGCTGACTAACTGCCAATAAGCTAATAGCCTTAATATGGCACCTGAAGAGAAGAAA
>JAVTVY010049651.1:0-22276 GCA_036873755.1 Hanleya hanleyi
AATTAGTTTTAGTGACTAAATATTTTAGTTTGCTAGAGAATTATCTTTTTAATGTACACGTGCATGTATACGGGATCTATCGGTTCATGTAAAAATATAAACCGAATAGCTTTTCAAACAAATAATCTGGAAAAGTTGATCAATTTATTATTCAAAATAACTGTGGGTGCCTTTGGTAAAAGTGAAACCGAGGCGACTACTTCCCGGACGCAGCTTTTTCATACCTCTAACCTTAAAGAGCCGCGGTTATTCAATGGAAGATCAGGCACTCTCCGGAAAGGGCTATAGCTGATCATTCTATCAATGATGGCTTCATTCTATCAATGAAAAACAGTGCATCACGGGATATATTCAAGTTCTAAAGCATGGATTGGTCAATTCAAATTTTCAAATGGAAATCTAGCATTTTCATTGGCTTGTGGATTGGGAGAACATCCAACCAATCATAGAGTTTCTGTATCCAGTTCTTTCATGTAGATTGTAGTTTCCACGACAGAGGCAATGAGATTCCATGTTCTGCAATGTATTCAGAATGGCAGAAATCGGCATCCCATCCTGTTCCTTTCTCAACACCAAATCATAACATTTATTAACATGTTACATCACACGTGATCCGTTAGATTAGAGATTCAGTAGTCAGTCGTCGTCGATAAAGATTTTTTCTCGATTATGATCGAACTACCTTATTCACGAGACGCTATTGTAGAAACTAGATAGAATTTTGAAAACCAAAAATACAACATGAGTAGTGTGACTAACGTCGCAGGACCTACGAAGTAGAATGAGGAAGATGACTTGGGGGTCCAAGTGTAATGTTATAGGTCACCTAAGTAGGTCAAATTTTCATCAAAAGTAACTCAGCTCAGAACTTGCTGTTAACAGTTTCCTAATGCACCTTCATGCCAAAAATCAAGGTTCTAATGTCAACGATTCTCCTTAGTTTGACGAAAGGATTCGGATGGACTGACTCACTCCCTCATTACCGGACAATTTGCAAATGAGAGCCTACTTCGTAGGAACATATTTTGTGGTACATAAAATATGCATGGATCTTTCGGTCAATTTCTAATCTCGCCGTCTTGGTGCATTACCTGGTGAATGTCTATTAAAAGTCAAAAGATGTTTGATGCAGAAGATGTAGTTTTGAACAGAATGAATAAGAGGCCCTGGCCTGATGTCCCCCGAAGTCAGATGACAAGCACCAGTTAGAATCATTCTACCATTACGCTATATTTTGGGCGGGAAAGTTTTCTAAAATGAATTGTCTTTTTCTTGCACATTCTAAATGTTTGTAGTTACCTAAAAATAAAATCAGAAGATCATCATGAGACCGTAGGGAAAATTAAGAACTGTTGATATGAATTATATTTTCAACAAACGACGACACTTAATCAGCATTGTTGTTAACATTTTAAGATTCACGACAATAGATTGTATTTCTGTACTGTTTGTTACAAATATGAAGAAAGACGAGTTTTCTCACTGTTTTTCAAACGTTTTCATCAGCTCACATTGTATGGAAGTCCAATGTCTGATATCCACCAAATCGACATTAACTCAAGCTAATAGAGTTATTTGAGAAACAAGTTGTCTGACTGTAGTGTGAAAGACTGAAGTTTAAAATAATCATCTGTCTTTGAGTTCTCATTGAAAACTGAAGTCTGTGAATTCGAAAAACATTTCTTATCCAAGTCATATCCAGCGGGTCATCGTCGCGAGCACAACGGCCTTCTCTTGCCTATTCTCTCCGGGTCCAGTCGTTACATATCCTGAAGCTTGCGTCTCCAGGTCCCATAAATATCGCCGTGGCCAATCACCATTTTTCGTTTAGGCTGTCTTCAGCACGTGACTAAAATTTAGTTTTCTTATTTGGCACCAACAAGCGCTCTGTGTGCCTGCGTGTTAACACATAATTGCATCGTAGCATAGTAAGACAGTGGACTATGTTTAGTCGTACTGATGATCACGGATTTCGAGAGGCGTGACATATATTCACGAATGATGTACCAAATAAAGACTCGGTGCGGTAAATCAGCCGGAGGCAGCATGGATGCTTGCCTCTGGAGGAGCGAGAATGCCAGCTTGACCGTGAGACATTTAAAGTATCAGATCCACCAAAAACCAACGTAGATCCGTTTGTAATCAGATTGGACAATACTCTATCATCCATATTGGTTTGCAGTATACTTACTATTGCTTGATACGGGTAAACTGCGTTAGAATCAATGCCCCGGTTTTCTTGTACGTATTTAAAGCAATTGTCCATCAGTCCGCCATTACATCCATAATTACCTGTATTGAAAGGGAGATAACTCTCAGTATTACCTAACAGTCCATCTCCATGGGTTTTGACAGTCACATTCGGCATTGTCTAGGCAATACATGTAACTAGAATGCGCTCAATATACAAGCGTCAAGTCCGTCATTCAATATTCAGCCGTCGTCCATTAAAGATTTTCCGCGTGCATAATCCAAAGACCTAATTCATATAATAACGTTAGCCCCAAATTAAAAGGATAAATCATAGTATACATAAAACTAGGCTTATTTCCTGCAAGACAGAAGACAAAATCAAGAATAATATGATTTTTTCTTTCAAATAATTCACACTAAATACTAGTTGTGGAATAAACATGACACCATATAATAACTTATCAATTTTTTCTTTCAAATAATTCACACTAAATACTAGTTGTGGAATAAACATGACACCATATAACTTATCAATTTCAATGCCAGTTGCACAATATGAAAGGGGCGACTTTCAAATGGACATTCCAGGAAATATAATACCGATCAAGCCGTCTTATAGTTAGAGAAATCCCCATTACTCATTAACCCTTACAATGTCTTCCTAGATACACTATCTTCATCCCATACCTTGTTTTCTTGAGCAGTCGATCAAGTTCTGTACGGAGAGAAGAGTCAAATTCCCGTGTATTATTGCATATTGCCCCTCCAGAGAACCCGTGGCCGAGAAGGCATAGCTGGATCCGCACATTCCCTGAAGGGAAACAAGGAAATTCATATAATCAACAGAGTCCATTATTATGTTTGGACAGTTGTTAACCGGAACTATTTTTATGTTTACGAATTCGCAGACGACAGGTGTTAAGCTAACATGGAAGCTGCATAGAATGTTAGTGACAATTTCAGGGACATTCTATCTGCTGGAACAGAAACTGTTAAACTATATATAATTTACCACACTATATATTTTTTATTTTTTTCATTTTTGTCTAAAGGTGTATAAAAAATAAGATATTAGTTTGTATACGGGTTACACTTGTGCTGGTCAGAGGGGATGGCCTCGCAAACTAGTGCAATCCAATGCGCCCAGGACTCATTCGCACAAACTCACACGATTCAATAACCTATATAGCATAGGCTACATGTACTGTAGTCTGTCCATTTTATTTAGTCGTATGCTTTGGAGCTTGGCAATAATCAACAGTTAACTCAGCATAATTTTTCTTTGCAGCGTGTAGAAGAAACGGAATTCTACAAAATGACTACAATTTCTCCTTGATATCGATAATATATCACGCTTGAAATAACTTTGTAATTCTCTCCTTATAAAACTCCAATACAGTTGTTTCATGCTCCGGCACTCAATTACATAGGGAAACGTCGTAATGTATTCGTGTTGTCTGGCACAAAGGTCAACAATGCCGTTTACGGTCATAGAAGTGTGTGCGGTTTATCATTCGGCAATTTCACTGGGCATTGGATATAAACGACACTCTCACGGACCGCCTGTTATTACTTTATACGGCATCAATGATCTTTGTGCCAATGAGCATGAATACATTATGCCGTCTCCCTGTGTCATTGAGGCCCGGTACATGAAGCAACTGCATCGGAGTTTTTATGGAATTAAAAAGTTGTTTCAAGCCTGATATTTTATCGATATTACGGAGTAATGGTGGTCATTTTGTAGAGTTCAGTTTGTTTACAAGCTGCAAAAAAAGAGAGAAAATTTATGCAGAGTTAACTATTGATTTTTGACAAGCTCCAAAGTAGACGACTAATTAAAAAGAAGAGACTTTAGATTGTTCTACGTAACATATATATTCTGTGGTATATATTCATTTCGCTCACATTTTTTATTGTGCTTAATCTATGGCGAAGCGGATAAAATACTGTATTTCGCCCTAATACAATTGCAGTCTCATTTGCTCACTCAGTCGATTATCTGTACGCGTGAGATCTTGGGGAGCGAGGATGTCCATTTTGAAACTACATTCGGCAGCTTCTCCGGGTACTTCAGAAATCCCCGGTCTAATTCCGCAATAAACATCACGTGATTACGTCCGGCAAGCAGTATTCTTTTAAAAGTCCTATTTGTTTGAAATTCTCATTCCAAAACACATGTCAGATCTTTTGGAAATGGTTCATATTTTTTATCTGCAAGACCAGGGAATAAATCTTCTGAAAGTTCAGTGTATCGAAAGCATCCGATTTACCTGTAGAATATTCTAAATAAACTGTTAATCGCCGATGTAAACCGAAGGGTATACCAGTACCATAACGTATCCGATATCCCTCCGCAATAATGGAGACAATTTTATTGACAGTGTACGAAACCCAAATGTGTGCAGTCCAGATTTTTAAAACTACGTCTTCATTTCACGTGATATCAGAACATGTTTCAGCCAAGTTGATGAGGAACCCATCTTCGCTTGCCAAACCATCAACATGCGCGGTCCCAGCTGAAATGGCCAGGTAAGCTGAATGACCCGACGGTTTGATTTTACTTTCGAATTATATGCATATTGTATATACATGTATTGAACCCAACTCAACTCAGTCCATCACAACAAGGGCCACGAGACAAACCTATTTTTCCAAAACGAGTGTTTTATTTATCTACCTGCATGGAAACTGAGCTCCCATTTTATATTTCTTGTATAACTATAACCTACTGTACAGGGCTCCGTGGTATATTGACCATGCATTGTACATATATTGATATATTTGTAAACGCACCCATCGTTTCATGCTAATCTGGCATTATTAATTATCTGGGATTCAACAAGCCCTCTGTGGTTTATTCCTGTCACATATATCTCTGTATGTACATATATACTCTACATATGTATGTATATTTCAATTTGTATACGATGAATAAACAATCAATAAATTACGTAGGCGCTTGCATCCATAACGGAGTTGACGAGAATGCAAGACGGTCCGATTTCTAGACTATGTATCAGCCTGAAGTGATCGAACCCGGACAAATTGTCAGGGTGCCGTGAACAATATCCGGCACTAGTCTCGACCAATGAGGGAGATTCAACCTGACACCTGACCTGGATCGAGGAGGTTGGAAAGTAAGACCTTTACAGACAACCAAAGCATGATATACAATAATAAAACCAAAATATGTATTCTAGGAATACAAGAATCAAACAAGGCTCTTGGCAGCCACACAATATATGAGGAAAGGGCCCCTCCGGCATGCATGGTAAATCAAATGCCAGTTTCATTTCATGCTACTTATGCTTGTCTGTGAGCGTTGGATATGTTCATAATACATACTCATCTCGTTTCTTTGTATCGGTACATTTTTTCAGTATACTTATAATATGAAGAACATATTAATTGTAGGGCCAACCTAAGCCCGTCGTTCAGGACATACGAGACGGCGTCGGGCCCATGCAGCATCCGTTACTGACCCGAAGTCCAACCGGCGGAAGCCTGATTTGTCAAGCCCGACGTCGACGTATTGAGCCAACCTTTCCCCGACGTCGGCCCGCCGTATGCATGTTGTCTGAGTAATGGACCTGAACCCTGATAACGTATTATACCTCTTTCAATCACGTGATAAATTGTGCATTCATTCATCCGCACAATCTGATTAAAACTCAGACTTAATAAACCGCTCCTCTTTCGGACATGTCACTGATTAAGATCTGGGACAGTTCCTATAACAAATCCGTCAGATGAACTCCGAATCAAATAGTTTCCGGGTCAAATAGTCGCCCAATGAGACGCCTCGTATTATAGCGTGTCGGCTAATCTCCTAATCTCCGTTCTTGTTGCGATGCAGTTATGAACTGATTTTATGAAACAAATAACCGTACCTATATATCCAGCAGTGCAAGAAATATCCCTTGATCTTTTCACCTGGTCTGTCATTGAAGAGAGCAACGGGGAGCAAATAATAATCTTCGGTGATCGCTCATGGACTGGAGTCGACAGCAAGGACGTCTTCGTCAGCCGCCTGCAGCTTCACTCAGGCGGGGATTTTTCTGCGTCTCGTCCGTACACTCGGCAACATAAAGATTTCCCGTAGCCGGTAAGAAGAACGGCTATACAGTGTCTTTTACGTAGCATGCAAGAAAGCATCTGCAGTTGCTCCTGCTTTAATGCGGGCACGCCAACACACCATAATTTTAGATCCCGCCCTGCTTGAACTTGGCCGCCACTGAATACCGGTATAGGGCGCTTTCCATTTCGCGTAGTCGGCGTGGCCGCTGGCAATGCCTTGATTGTGCACTTCCATTTACTATACCGGAGCAATGCTGGCCTTGCCTCCAAATGGAAAGCGCCAATACAGGCTCTTCGCCTGTTGAGGCTGGACTGTGATTGGTCGCCAGTCTGACATGCGCGACAGATTTAAGATAGGAACTGTCCCAGATCTTAATCAGCGACATGTCCGAAAGAGGAGCGGTTTATTAAGTCTGAGTTTTAATCAGATTGTCATCCGCATGACAGGCAATCACTTATCCAGAAATCTACGGTAGCATCGCGTATGTAACGCATCGAAACTAATTAAATTGTCAACGCACAGTACACGTACCGCACGGCGTGAAGTCCTATATGTAACCCTATACATCAAATTAAAGCTTGTTCTTCCGACTGTGCTAGTCCGGAGACCTTGAGCTGCCAATTAAGTTGATGTCACGTTACATGAGGGAAGTGACAGGCTAATTGAATTGTATAATGATCCCCACCAGCCATTTAATTGTCGTGGATGTTGGGGGCCTACATTGCATCAAGCGATAGAAGTGGGATTTTATTGCCATGGATGTGGGGGGCCTACGTCATCAGGTTTCAGGACAATTATACATCTTTTTTACATGGCATTCAGCAGTTCAATCGATTGCGGATATTTATTTGTCTAACAAAATAAATAAGTAATTTGTGAATTCTACACGTTGGTGTTTTAAAGTGTAAGAAAAAACTTGACACCGACAATTTAAATAACAATCTGGCATAAAATTGAACAAATTAAGTTTACCAGCCATTAATAAAAAACTGTGGATTATTATTTACGTTTTGTATGTAATACAATACCTGATACTGCACGGGTGTCACAGCATTTCGCTTCCTCCAGTCCACTTCCGGTGGCAGGTCTTTCAAATCGATATCGAGGCTGAATGGTTGTCCTCTGGCTCTACTGTCAGGGTCACGGCGGATACCTGTGGTCATGTTTAATCTTTCTTCTCTTGTCTGTGTATTGTAAACTAAACACATGTTAAAGGGGAACCCATATGATCTACGGTCGCCTTTAGGACAATAAACTGCTCAAGATTCAGAGTATGATATGCCGTTTGTCACATACATACTACATAGTCTAAATCGGATATTCAGAGATTGCATGCAAATGAGATTTGCTGATGTCACCAAACTGTCCCCAAGATAATGAACTAAATTCATGCTGAAATATTATTTCAGCTATAAGTTTCTCTTTGATTGGCACATAAAATTC
This sequence comes from Hanleya hanleyi, assembly GCA_036873755.1. Taxonomy (NCBI): domain Eukaryota; kingdom Metazoa; phylum Mollusca; class Polyplacophora; order Lepidopleurida; family Hanleyidae; genus Hanleya; species Hanleya hanleyi. The sequence continues at coordinate 7,718 of JAVTVY010049651.1, forward strand.
GGCGTACACACAGGCCAGTTTATAATAACTTCTTTTTATTGCTGTGTTGCTGACGACCCTTTGAGAAAGGACCCGGTGTGTTTAGATGGGTAAATGGCCCCAGAACTGGTGCGGAAGAAGTGCTTAAAAATTTTTTTTACATATTCAAGAAATTGTTCAGTTGGCATGATGTACAATATTTCTGTTGTATACTGAGGAAAGTTTCAAGGCATCGAATAACAGAGCGGTGAAGTAGTGCATTCGTGCAAAATCGCCAATTTTGAGCCGAAAACACCTCATATTTCTTTCTATGAACATATGAAAATAAACGATAACCAGAACCATCTTGATACAGCATACTCGCTGTTCTAATATGTAGAAGTAGACTAAATCTGGTCCTGATTATCGTTTATCTTCATATGTTTACAGAGAACAATAAGAATTGTTTTCACCTCAGAATTAACTATTTTGCACGAATGCACTACTTTACGACCCTGTTACTCGAGAATCATTAGACGCAGTGCCTTGACATTTTTCTGAGTACACAATATTATATTGTACTTTATGCCAATTGAACAATCTCTTGTAGTGGAAGTATTTTATTTTGGTACTTCTGCATTGCACCTGACCTGGGGTCATTTACGCATCTAAAGATACAAGGTCCTTTGAAAGTATCTCCAACGAAACATCAGCACCTGTGCAATACAAGACGATGTTATCCATTAAATAGCCTTCTCTATCAAAATATCAAGTATAATCTCTATCAAACTGATCATACTGATTATATTTATAGCATTCTGGAAACATTTAAGTTTGTTTTTGAAAAAATTCCTATTATTTTTGGAATACAGTTACCATGGCATAATTTGGGGAATTGTGCGGGATATGAAATTTTGGTTACTCTCACGATCGAGGTCTGTGTTATCCATATTTATTTAAGAAAATCACTTCCAGGGCCTGATCTAGACTTTAAGTTTGAGCACCCTTACATGGCGCAGAGTGTGATAAGTAAAAGTGAAATAGGCCGCGATGTGGGACTGTCGAAGCCCATGGAAGCTGTGGGAGTATTAAATGGTCTAAATACAGCCTGATAACTTAATATTTGGCAACAATACTTGCATCAGTATAGGTTTAAGCCTGTTCAGAGAGAAAATTTGCTGATTTTTTTCAGCCCCCCTTAAAACCTGAAACTCACCACATTTTACCCAATGATGTCATTTTCAAAAAAGGCATTTTTTGATCGATTTTTTTTTGTCATTTCTCCGCAAAAACTACATTATACATTAGTAAATATTAGTCTGATGTGAAATAAAATAGTTTTGCCAAAAAAGCTGAAATTTTAAAGAAAAATGACGAAAACATCACCATCGCCGCCATCTTCAATGCGGGGTTATGCAAATAGGCTCAAAATGACCCCAATATGAAGTGTCAGCGCTCAGATTGCCGTTCCGGAGCTAGCGCGAAAACTTTGGTAGGGGGTGGGGGTTGGGCAATCAGACTAAGGCGATTATCAGATTAAGCACCCAACAGGAAAAATGACATTATACATTCATCACTCAGCTGTGAGTATGGGATTACCGTATACCTCTGTCACACGACTGTATCAGATTAGATCTTCAGCGTTCGACCATAAGGATCGGATTAGGCTTTCATCACTCAACTGCGAGATTGTAATCTGCTACAGATATGTTATCGGTCAGGGAACATGGATGTATAGTATTTCTTACCATATCACCGAAGTGATTCATTCCCACTCGAAATGTCCATTTCCCCTTGACCGCAGCCTCGTTATGATTTTGAATGAACTTCCTGGTATTTTCCCATATGCTTCTCCTTCAAAAATAAAAGCTTCAAAATTACGATAATGCCAGTCAGAAAATCAACCATCATCAAATATCGAATTACGTTTTGGAAGACGATTTGGTGCCTTGAAGTACCGTACCTGGTATCTCTTGTTGAAACATCTCTAAACAGAAGTTTCAGAGTATAGTGCATTCAAGAAACATGCAGCGTCGATCAGTTTCTGAGAGACTGTGTCTTTGGAGAATTGAAAAATATCAAGTATACTATCAGATTTAATGATTGCAACTTCCAGTTTCTCTGTTTTGGCTCAGTTAGCCAATCAAATGACGGAATTCGCGCTTCCGGTTCTAGTCTCTTCTCAATAACCAGTGCCAGTTATAGAGAACCGTGCAGTAGAGACCGGTATATTGTTCACTCACTGTTCCACAAAATTCGTGATCCTGATTGGCCCATTCCGAGCATGCGCACATGTGTGTCTACAACAAATACATTCAGAAATCGCCCCAACCAATCAGCGGACATGACTGGTGCATACATGTTGCGTGTGTTACAAACGACTTGTCGGATTCTTGGTACAATCAAAACCTAGCTTGAATCAATGGAACAGTACAGCTTACCTGATTGGATCTTCATCCTCGGTGTAATATTTTCCGTATTTGTTTTTGAAATCGATCCATTTCTCCTCCTGCGGCAATGAACACACGCTCTTTACTACAATAGCTACCACTATCAGCAACGTTACCCCAAACATCTGGGACATGGAAAAATCAATGAAGCGAATTAGTATCTCGTCCGAGACTTACCGAAGTGTCCACCATCTTATTTCGCAGTCCTTATTTGAAGCACAGGGGCCCGGAACAAGATAAGCCAAACAAATGTCCAATATAACTCGACCCCCCCCCCCCCCCCCAACATATCCTCCTAGAATCTCGTTCCGGGCACCTGTAATCAGAGAGGGCACGGGATTTACAATGTACACCTTAATGCATGTGGATGAGTAAGGTATCCGCAATGAATGGCGTAGGCATATATATCGTCTCAGCTCACATGACTTGAGAAGGGGAATCACTGCACATAGATTAGTGTACTCAGGTATACTTTCTGTGGATGTCACATATCTATTCAGTTCAGGTCGGAAGATGGACAGGGTCACGGCCTTTGGTGATACATCAGTTATCAATTTTATTTACATATACTTTAACTACAACCTATATTCTCTCTGAAAACACGTACCGGTTAATAACATCACACCTGCACAGCGCAAATCTGCTATACACTATATATGATCGATGAGTGGGTGAATATTCTGAGAATTCAAAGCAAAATCAGCCACTGTCCGCCAAAAAATCCGGTGATCATGTAAACCAGCCAGAGTCCTTAGTCAGAGTTCGGGAACTGAATCGGGTTCAGTATTTCGACTCACCCCGAACATGTTTCATTATTATCAAAAAGAGCTGTGTCTATCCGCATGGGAGGCCAAAGCGACTCTCTGGTAAGCCAGAGCCATTTAAACGTCTACTTCAAGGTGAGGCCCGAATTACGTCACTTTCTCGACCGGATTCGACCGGTGTGTGGACTAGTCCTCCTATTACATAACTTGTTTTCATGGCCATATACATAATAACATCGATATATCCGTGATTAATATGCTCGAGTCATTTCCGGGAGTCAGTCGGGAGTGGTAGAGAAAAGAACTCTACGTTAGCGCGATTCGGATGGTGAAAAGTAGACCCCTATCCAGTGCATGTGGAGGCAGAAGTAACTCCGGAGAAGAGATTAGGGAACGGTGGCGTCAGCCGTGACGTCATCATTAGTAGAGAAAGCATCATGTTCGAATGCGCGCTCGGGACATGTCCACCCATATGCGCTCATACAGTAGCCCATAGGGACGGCCAATGGCATGGCCACATTGTCCTGATTGTCGTCAAGTGAGTGAGTGAGTGAGTGAGTTGGTGGGTGTGGGAGTGAGTGAGTTAGACCCGAGTGAGTGAGTCTGGTACGAGTGATTGAATGAGGCTTGTCCAACGCCTGTGTTAACGCAGTGTCGCCATAATACTGGAGTCGCATATACCTATTCCCCAATGTCTTAACGCTTTGACGCCATCAGGTGACAGAAAGAGAGATCAACAAGAACAAGCACACTGCTTGTGGGTATGGGGTTACCACCTACAGATACTCTGGAAAATGCGGTCAAAATGCGAAAACATGTGTTCCAGGACATGTTGCCTCTACGATATCTTGGACTGCCCGAAGACGCCGGGGGATGCATCAGAGTCAACGGACGGTCGATGATACGTCCAACGGGCAAGAGAGGAAAGTCGACGATGCCTCTGATACACGTACATGAGCATGGGTGCGCGAGTTGTAATCAGACAAAACGCGGCTGCTTGTTCTTGGTGATCTTTCTCGCATCTGATTACGTCAAAGTGTTAAGACATTAGGGGCTGGGTATAGGTATCCTACTCTCCGGCGTTAGATCGCCACTGAGTTTATCCTATCTGGCATGTGGGCATTATGGACCTTTTTCGCCACAGCTTCGGAACGATGGGAACAATCGAGCTGGAGTTTACTGATTGTTCCGCGAACAATTTACAATTTCATGTAGAGCTTGATCCAAATATATACATGTAGTATGGACAGTGTCAACTCTCTGTCCCAAAGGATAACGAAAATAAATATGTGTGTCTACCAGATAGGAATGAGTGACTGAGTGAGTAAGTCAGTCAGTGAGTGTGTGAGTGAGTGAGTGAGTGATTGAGACAGTCCATCTCGCTCACTCACTCACTCACTCACTCGTACTGATTTCACTCACTCACGTGTTTACACAATCACTCACTCAACAATGATCATGGCACTGTACACACAATAGCTTCAACAACACCATGCCATTATTCATCACTATGGGCTAGTCTATAACTGATGGTGTGACAGATCATCATCACGTGACCTTTTCTCTTGAGTTACTCCTTGATTGCGCATGCACACAGTGACGTCACCGGGTAACGCGGACAAAAATCTACCCAACGAGAGCTTTAAGACGACACCATACACGACCACATTCGGCCCACCAATCTTCCCACTTACCCACATTAGGCGTCACTAGCGAGTGAGTATGCGCACAAATTTATGTGCATGTGAACAAATCCACTGCAAGCTGAGGGCATATTTCTCATTGGCTAGCCTACAAGAGTTAGATATCCAATCCATCAACTAAGCTCCAAGTGGATCCTCTGATTTTTAGCATAGGTTGCTATATGTCCCCCGGCTCTGCACAGGCATATATGAACAAGTCCTTTCTCTACTATTGATGACGTCATTTTTCTCAATATTCTTCTCTGGAGTCAAGGCCCCACCCAATGTTCATGGTCCATCTGCCTCAAGTTTCCCCCTGCTGTCTAATGCATAGGGGGCATATGTATAGGTGCCTAGTCCTAAGGGCGCAGTGGAAAATGCGATTTCTCTAATCTCCCGAGTGCACATGCGTATCACGGTACCAAATGTCCATTTCACCACACCAGTCTTATTCTACTACGCGCGGGCTTCAATACAAGACCAATCACGACAAATGTGGACCAAAGATGAACCACCTCGTCCCATTTTACACCCCAGGTCCCACAACCCACATTGACGCACCGTTTCCACCCGAACTGCGCCTTCTCTCTTACTGATGACGTCACAGGTACACTTCATGACCCCAACGTCCATTGTCCATAATTCATCACTCTGCATGTGCTTATTGCATCTCGCATACACGGTTATTTGCAAAGACTTTTTTGGCAGTTATGAATAAAAAATATTAACATAATAAAGTGATTATAGGAAATGAAATTCGTAAGGGCGATTTATTTCTATTATTGAGAAATGATGTGAAATATCAATATTTCTGGGATGATTTGTACAACATAGAACCTGTCAAATGTTTAACAGCATTACAGCCTGCTGATATTGACAGTGGTCGAGCTTTAGACTGGGGCGATGTGTGACTCATCGACAGAAAGCAATGAGTTGCTCCGAAAACAGAGGTAGCAAGAAAAATTAGAAAATAAATTAGTGGGAGCTGTGATATGAAACCGAGCTTATAATGAACTTAGGGGAGAGAGGTCCAGTTTTTGGGGACGTAAATTGTCTTTCTTTTTTGACAGTCAAACATTGTTCATTGTACTGCGGCGTTGTACCTGTTTCAGATTGTTCTGTGTATTAGTGTAAATTTATTGTATTCCAGGTGTTGAGATGATTTCTAGTTCGAGATCCCAACTAACGATTTCAAAATTATTCTAGACTGGATTACTTACACCTCTACTTTAATAAAATGAGTAACTCTATATTTCAGAAACGAGCTATAGCTTTCACCCACAAGACACGGTTCAGAGATTGGGATTGTGTGTCACTAGTTAAAGCTGGCGGAAAACTCCATACATCTCAACAATTTATCATCGTTGGAGGTACCCGAGCAGACACAACAGTGACTGCGTCAGACTTGAACCATGAGTCTAGTCATTAAGATCGCGGTTTCCTCGAGTTAACATGGTGGAGAATCCGGGCACGTAGCACCGAATGGTTATTGTTGGGTAACCTCGGACCACGGTTCAATAATTGTCACATCGCTGCTATCTATCCGACCACTGTACGTATTTATATGCCATATAAATATCGATCTTCATCAGAAAAAATGCACTATATGAGTGGGAGAAATAATCTAATTCCCATAGCTGCGATCTGGTCTCGCGCCGCATCTCACAATTCGTGCCCCTCCTGCCTGGGTGCTTACCCTTGTGTCTGCTTTCTACATAAAACACTACTAACAGATGCTTTCATTTACTGTTTAACATAGAACAGACATGTGCCATAATGTGTATAGGCAGTTGCGTCAGGCCAAATACACCATGGATCATGTCGATCTGCTCAGTTGAATTATTTAATGGAATGCGAAATGTCCTTTGCACGCAAAGATTGGATTATGAGGACTCAGATGCAAATCATCTTTTTTCCTTGTCTGTAAAGTGAATCAAATGCTGATTTTTCCAGCTTTGGGTATTGGGTTCTTCGAATTTCCGTAGCTCAGGGACATCATCTTAAACGATAACATGACAAATTCGAAGAGTTCGAACTGATTGTGAGGAGATTTCGTTCGAGACAAAAACTTGGAGTGTTATTTGTAGCGCATAGATATGGATATGTAATAAAATACACGAAATTAGAGATTAAATATTGGATTATTTCATGACGGTATATTTGCTGTATATTGTAACAACGTTTATACTAATCATGCGGACTGGACATCTGGGCCTTTTTAATGAATGTAATTTTAATGACGTGTGACATTCGCTTCCTATATATAGGACATTATTTTTTTAAACAGAAGAGTTCGCCTGGTATAGATAGACTTTATCAGTTTGAATTTTCCTAATTCTGGGGAGGTAGTACGTGTATTTCCTTAAACAGTAACAGATAATAAAGATTCTCAGTTCTCTTTCATCACGTAAACGCAACACAAGATGGTAGTGGGAAGAGATGCCGGCGTACTGGCAAGAAATCACGTGACCACACATACCAAGATTCTGACTGCATCATAGAATCAAAAATGATTGCTGTGATGATTTGTATCTCAGATACGTTTTTTTATTGTAGCTATTGGTGTGAATATCTTGAATGGCATGACCACACGGCTACATGTAGTAGAAACCTCTCAGTGAATTTTGTCCAAATATCACAATTTCACGCAATATTTTGACATGATAACATAGACGAACTATCTTTTGTATTCAGCCATAACTTTAATACGCTTTCCTAAAATAATGTCAATTCAAACGTGAAAATATTTTTATTATAAAGTTCGAGAACGTGTTCCAACCAGGCCTACGTCAAGACAGAGACGTGAGTTTGGCATATATATGAGACAAAACTATACATAGATAAATATCACATAAATATGTTTATCACATAACTGTAGTACTTTTCATTCATAGAAGCCTGTGTCATAATTTTCATATGTAACTAGTTACATAACACTTTCAAACACGCTGATTGGATAATACATGTAGCGTGAGAAAATATATTACTACGCTTGGTGGTGAGGCCACTAGACTATTTTTCCCTTTGATAAAATTTTGCTACAAAATGTGTCATTTTTGTTTGGCGAATCGAGCCATCTCGCATTTTGGGTACCGTATCCCGTCAGATATAGAAAGTAAACGTTTGTTTGGTCTTTCGCAATATCTGCATGGAATATTCCCGATGTTTGATTATTCCTAGCAATATATCTGGATGATTGGAGACTTCACACGGATTACGTATTCAGTCTGGCATGTCGTCTGCTCGCCGAGAACTCGCCAACATGCAGCGAACACGAGTGTAACTCGTGGCTTGACATGTTCCAAAATAAATAATGTATGAAGAACAGCTATTTAACAAATTACGCTTATTGCATTCTTTTCTGAAATGGTATGCGATATTATGAAATTATATGGAAACTGATCAGCCTTTCAAGGGAGGTGCTCAGACTCTGTTACATGTTGGAACTATACGTCTTAAGAGTATACAGCAAATTTTAAGGCTGTGATGCGCCTGAGCCAGGGCTGTTTTTTGACTGAGAAGGAAACAAAGACAACAATATTTGACAGATTTGAATATGAAACCTTTCGAATTATTGCTCTATAAATTGCTTAAAATAGTTATGTGATAAACAGAATCTTACATTCGTGGCAATTTAATATAAAAATTTTGACACTCGTTGAGAAAAGCTCGCAACATATAAAACTTACTCAACTCGTCTCATAACTTTCATATTAAATAGTCACTCGTGTAAGATATATATATATATATATATATAAATATAAATGTTTTATATCTGTCTTATAATATTTCATGGTGTGACGATTGGATAACTGGCGAGGGTAGCTATTCCACATCTATTCCCTTTGTTACGAGCCAGTAAAATGTAACCATCCATTCCCCAATCCACTCCAAATCTGAAAAACGAATTAAATGCATTATATAGTGGTTTTAATATTGATTTGTTGATTCTCCCTTTTTCACAGTAAAAAAAAATCTGTTATATCTTTTTTCTTAAAAATTCTGACTTCAGAATTTACGTTTTGATTTTCGAGCTCAGACTATTGAGTTTGCATAAATATATGGATATATTGAAGGACATTTTGGACTTTTTATTTTCTTCAAGTAGGTATAACATATATTTTTTTTCTCATCTAACAAAATACGAATGGGAGACTCTAAAATTTTCTTAATATTTCTAAATTTTTATGGGAAATAATTTCTCTTCGGTCTTCCTATGGAATTAGGTCTTTGTATTACGGACGCTGAAATTCTTTACTAGATGACGGCTGGATATTGAATGGCAGACTAGACGCTTGTATTTATTTCTACATTTCCCGACTTGACATTCTTGAAGAATAATATTAAGTCATTTTGAAGATGAAATTTAACTTCTTAGGAACATGCGTTTGTTCTATGAAAATGCAAACATTTTCCGTGGAATTCGTATGTAAATCTATATATTAGAGTAGGATAAATTATTATAAGCAGACCATACAATATCCGAAATTATGCCAAAAATAAGCTTGCTGACCCGATCATTTTATCCTTCATTTTGACGCCACCTTGGTTGCCGAAATATAATAATAATAATGGCATTTTATTTTCAGAAATGTCTAGAACCTTCTCTTCATGAAAATAAATCCGAATGTCAGAAGAACCTACACATTTTTCAGAAGCCAGTATTCCTTTCCCATCTCTGTTCCATATCCTGCTACTAATATTCCAAGGTCCAAAGTTTTAGAGCTACATTTCGGGTCGTCGTACACACCGGACTTGTAAAACAGGAAGCTTTCTTGTGAGGAATCGATAGCGCTCGCGACTGGTCCGATGAGCGCCACCGCCGTCTGAAGGGCGAACTCATTCCCAGATTGAATATCCACGTACCCAGAATCTGTAGCAGCCACCCCGTCCCGGAGAAAACGGCACTTCCTTTCCTGAGTAGGGAATTAAAATTGTACGGTGCGATATATTACATTCGTAACGGGAGACATCCATCCAATGCTTGTACCCTATAGCGTGAGAATTTACATCTAGCTCAGTGGGTAGAGCACCGGATGAGTACTAGTCTCAACTAGAGCCTGATGATCGACAAGCCTTTGGTGTAAGACTTCACCAATATATATATATCTATAGATTGCATATATGTAGAAAGGGCGCCTAACCGGAAAAACAGTCATGTAGGTTCCAGTTGGGGTTATATGAGTACACGTAAAACTTGTAGCTGTGATGCCTGTGTTATGAATATGGCTTTCTGCACAGCAGTGCAATGCCATATATACATTCAGCATTTGGGACATTAACATTCAAGACCAGCCAGAGATTAGGAGTTCCTATTCAGCTCGGGACTTCCTCCGTGCATCACACTTGAGCTTTACATTGGTGCCTTAACCGGGATCTCGGGAATACCCACTCGATACGGCCTCGTTTAATGTAGGACATTAGTACCTCGTCTCGCACTGCTAGGAATCCATATTGGCATCCATGTTGGAAGTACAGTATCACGCAGAAACTCCGAACAGGGCGTGTCAGCTGTATGACTTCCGATACCATGGGGATCAGCTTTAGACGCAAACCCAGGAGAAACATCTCAAATTAGAAGAGATCCTTCGGTAGTAGATTCAAGGGAATATCCATTTCATTTGGATATATATTATATCTCCTGACAAGAGAGAAATACAACGATGACTATGTGAGAGGAAACACATCCTATAGCATGTGATGTGCTTCACGTGTGGACGTGCGGCGGACTACGGTTTACAGCTGAGAGCTGTAAAATCCTTACACCACTAATGTGCGAGGTACTGTGACGGAATAGGCCGAGCAGTTGCGAATGGGGAATATACCAAGCTCGGGGATCTTCTTCGTGAAGGAGTTGGAAAGGGGAATGAGTGTAACGAGAGAACGTACAGGCCGAGAAGGGACATCGCTGTATTGTGTTATGAACCACACGAAGGCAGGATGGAAGTCAGGATGCGAAGGACGAAGGCAGGATGCGAAGCGCGAAGTCAGGATGCGAAATCAAACCATGGAGCGCAAGGTCTGGATGCGAAGTGGCGAAGGCAGGATGTGAAGTGGCGAAGCCAGGATGCGAAGCGCGAAGTCAGGATGCGAAATCTAAACAAAGCAATGCAAAGACTGGAAGCGAAGCGCGAAGTCGGAATGCGAAGGCAGTATGCGAAGCGCGAAGTCAGGATGCGAAGTCGCGAAGGCAGGATCGAAGCGCGAAGTCAGGATGCAAAGTCAGGATGTGAAGCGCGAAGTCAGGATGCGAAGGCAGGATGCGAAGCGCGAAGTCAGGATGCATCCTGAGTTCGCGCTTCGCTTGCAGTCTTTGCATTGCTTTGTTTTGATTTCGCATCCTGATTTCGCGCTTCGCATCCTGGCTTCGTCAGTTCGCATCCTGCCTTCGCGACCTCGAACCCTGACTTTGCGCTTCGCATCCTGACTTCGCATCCTGCCTTCGTGTGTCGGTCCAGATTCATTAACACAATACAGCGATGTTCCTTCTCGGCCATCATATGTGCCTGTACCAGCTTATATCAGAAGAGAATTTCCATTTAGCTCTATCGTTAGACAACTACATGCGTGAGCGGGAGGTTTAATGTTCGTATCCCAATCGGGCTCCTATCGCGCCTTCTCACATTCTTCACTCTGAGAAACGAAAACCGTTAGCATAGTTCTGCATCTCCAATACAAGGTTATCTCCCTTGGTTGCTAGATTGACATATCTTAGATTGATACTGACATGCACTACATGTATATGCAAAACTGTTGAACGTCTATTAAAAATACAAATATGTTTGATGCACAAGAGGTTGCTTTCACAAGACAAGAAGAAGAGGGCTTGCTGCTCGAATGTCCCCCAAAGTAAGGGAGCAAGTGCTTGCAATTTATTAAGAAAAATCCTTTAATAGTTTCTGATTCTATTGTTCGGCAAATTAAATTATAATTGTTATATTGGTGTCGACACCTATCAGCGGATATGAACGAAACGCTATTCCAGTCGCAATCCTGTCGCCAGGTAAGTCCCGATTTAATTTTTGTGAATCCGTACACTTGACCAGATGCACTTTAACATAGAATTTCAAGTCAAGGGTGATATCTCAAGAGAGGTAAGCCACACTTGAGATTTTCTCCCCAAGCGAATTTTCAAGGGATGTTTTGAAGTGTACTACGTTGTTCAAGGGAGGAAATTGCCTCAAGTGAAGTTTCTTGAAATAAGGTTTTGGCTCTTTTGTAACATTCTCTTGGGAAAATATCATTTTGATTGAAGGTCTCATATTTGAGATATATTATAAATCACCTACTAAAATGTGTACGTAAATGCTCTCTCTAAAAAAAAAACTAACACATTTGACTGAGTATTCACCGATTATACTCAGGAATATGGTGTTGTTTAACAACAAACCGTGTTGTTGACCCATGATGTTACCCCAACACCATTATATGGTGTTCAGGTAGAGCCTATATCATATGTCTCCAACACCCTTTACTGATGTTGACCGACACCATTATTTGGTGTTGAGCCAATATTTTCACTTCTCAGTTAACATCTAAATATTGTGTTGAACAATCTACAACATCCTTTATTGGTGTTGACCAATGTCATTATTTGGTGTTTCACTAGTCTCATCGTCAAGCTTTGATGGTGCAATTGGTGAACATCATTTCCCAACACCACTTTTTGGTGCTGATCATCTGTCAACACCGAAAAAGAGTGTTAGGCAAACATCATATTTCTGACAATGAACAAGGTGTTTGCTGCAGAATTAAGCAAATTAAACGTCGTGGTATGACTGAAATAGTGTTGAAAGTGACGTTAAATCATATTCATTCACTCAGTCACCCTGAAACGTTTCTGATAGTTTAAGGATTTTCATGAGCGGAGACCGTCCTCTCAGACGGAGCGTTTATAACCAGATATACAATGAGTTGTATATACAAAGTGTATCTGGAACGATTCTATCTTCGGTGACCTTTTCGCACGAAAATAAGTGTTGATATAGTAACATCGTATTAGCGCCGTGGGTTAGTTGTTAAATTTACCAGATTTTTGGATAGCACCTGGATAAAATTTGAGTCCAAATCATCGGCTCTCCCCGCCTTTCCACTGAGCAGAGTCTGGCAAGTGTCAGATCCACTAAAATCAAGGCAGGTCCGTTTGTAATCAGATTGGACAATAATGTGTCATTCATATCTGTTTGCAATATACTTACTATTGCTTGATATGGGTAAACTGCATCAGAATCTATGCCCCGGTTTTCTTGTACGTATTTGAAGCAATTGTCCATATATCCGCCTTCACATCCATGGTTACCTGTGTTCAAGGGGAAATAACTCTCAGTATAAAGTCTGTGTCCACGCGGTTCGACAATTGTCTTGTAAATGAGTAGAATTTACACAAGAATAATATGATTTTTTTCTTTTAAATTCACATATGCTTTCTTCAGTTGTGGACACTAAATAACAAGTTATCAATTCAACGCCAATTGCTTTCATTGAGACATTTCACGAAATGATCATGAACCGTCATAGCTAGGTAATTCTTCTTTTTCTCATTTAGCCGTATAAATATCTTCCTAGCAACACCATCTTCATCCCATACCTTGTTTTCTTGAGCAGTCGATCAAGTTCTGTGCGGAAAGAAGAGTCAAATTTTCGTGTAGAATTGCATATTGCCCCTCCAGAGATCCCGTGGCGGCGAATGCATAGCTGGCTCCGCACATTTCCTGTGAGAAAAGAAGGAAATCCATATAATCACCAGTGCCCAATGATTTATTTTTAGGCATTTGTTAGCCGGAACTATTTTATGTTCACGAATTTGCAGACGACATGGGGTTAAAACAACATGGCTGCCTCATTATGGGAATGTCTGTGATAATTTCGGTGACATTGGACAGAAATTGTTCAACTTTATACTTTACCACATCATATACTTTTATTCTTCAGTTTTGTTTAGAGGGGTACATCAGATAAGTTATTTTATTATACCTCATGTAAATTCGTAAAGTTTTCATTGGTTGACAGCCTGTCACGTGTCATTCTACAAATCGTGATGTTCAGTGATGATGCAGTCATATCTTGCCTTACCGTTGAATAAATGTCATGTACCACGGCAGAGCGTTGTACATGACAAATTATTCCACGGCGACACCTGCCGGATTGAGTCGACAAACAAACCGAGATCGAACAGCTGATCTTGACACGGCGTTTTGAAATCAACAACGGTCGCGCAGTGTTGAACACGATATGCTTATTTCAGCGTACCATCCTCATTCACATGATTATAAAGTCCCCATTCTATTCAAATAGGACATTCGGTATAATAAAACAACTATTGCATGTTATAGAGTGCTGCGCGCTCGTTGTACATCACTTGTCTCGAGCTGACAAATCGTGATGTCCCACTCTAACATCCAATATTTGTATAATATTGTACGGACTTCAATGAGAATAGGGACTGGCAAGCTCGTATCTTCCCTTGCTCATAAGCCTCATCCCTACAAAACCGTACGATCCAATAACCTTTACTTATATAGCACAGGCTACACATGCTAGCTGGTTGTACGTACCATATATATTACGCCGTGGGATAAAATGTTTCTTGAAAACACTCGCTTGTGCTTGGTTTATGGCCATCTGCATTTTCCCCAAACACAATTGCCAATCTAATTAAAATTAAATCCTATCTGCTCCCCATTTCGATGCAAAAACTCGCGTGTT
>JAVTVY010049652.1:0-22472 GCA_036873755.1 Hanleya hanleyi
GGAGCGGGCATTTCATTGAGGTACGTGTATACGGTGAGTGAAAAGACTCGTCCAACACGTATAGATTATGTTGATGACTATAAGTTCTAGGTGACCCATCAAGGTTAGAATGCAAGAGCACTATAGTAAAAACAGAGAGCCAATGAAATCAGCCTACAGACCAAGTACGTGTTTTTGGTCTAGGTTTGGAGCGGGCATTTCATTGAGGTACGTGTATACGGTGTGAAGAGACTCGTCCAACACGTATAGATTATGACTAAAAGTTCTATGAGCATAATGCATGAAAGTGGCTTTGAACACCGTATTAGCCAATCAGTGACCTAGAATGGAGCCAAAGGTAACCCATCCATGTCCAGAAAAACATTACCCGGGTGTACAAGAACCCAAATGTAGGCGCGGACGTCAGCGAAAGCACACCGTGAGTACCCCAATGCGATTGGCTGATTGTTCGACCGCTGATTGGTTCTTTTTCTCGACCGCTGATTGGCTCTTTTTTCTCGACCGCTGATTGGTGCAAATGGACCTGCCCATCTTTCCCAGGTTCATTTACAATCCCCTTTTTTGTGCTCAAGCTGTGACTATAGCGATGCCGCAACATTGTCTCATTGGACCTTGGACCGTTTGACCTGGAGGTGACCCTTTGACCTTTTGACCCGCGTCCGCGCGGGCACTGCCGGGGATGACGCGTGATGACGCGCGCGCGCGCGCTAGGGCGGGCCATGCCAGTGGAAAACACCCCGGCGGTTGAACATTGGAACTCTTGTGGGTTTGGAGGATGAACATACGGACGTCTAAGGGAAAAAATTGGAACTCTTCTATGTTTGGAGGTAGTTTTTTAGTGAAAAACCCGGAAGTGACGTCACAACCCACGTGACCTGCGTATATACTCCTGTAAAATAGAGCCGATTTTATTTCTTTGGAGGGGCAAGGTCAATAGGACTTGCGCTTTTTATACTACTAAACTGTGAAGTAGATTACAGGCCTTAAGGCCGTGATATGCATATGAAGTATTCTGGGGCATGGTCAGTACTTCCCAATTTTCCCTTCGTCTACTACTCGCCGATTTTTTTGATTTTTTGATTATTTTTTTTTATTATTATTATTATTATTATTATTATTATTATTTATTTATTATTTTTTATCCAACCCAAAGATAATATATGCCACCCTACGCTACGTAACTGTTGCTAAAACCATATAAGGGGGTTCCCGGTAAATTTGAACAAATGATGACGTCATGACCGAAATATCAACAACGCAGTTTCCACCGAGGCCGTGTCTTGGCCAAAACCGATAATGTCGGTGTGAATTTCAATGGATGTAGGCGAAATAAACGTAAGCTATACTTCTATCACACACAAACTCATGTTGGCCCCTCTCAAATTTTCGTACTGGCCTTATTGCGAGAACTTGTGCGAGACGTGTGCACGAAAACTACGTGCGAAATCAGGCCTATTTTCTCATCGCATGGGCGGAAACAACTGCCGATATTCTATTCTGTGAAAGCTGGATGTGATTCAATTCAATTCAATTCAAATTTTATTGTACTGAACACCCTAAACAGGGTAGGGTACAAAAAGAACACGAAAGAAGCAGCATCAGCTTCGAACAATCAATATAAAACAACATCATGCATTAACACATGTAGGTATTGGGTACAGAGATTCACTGTAAGGAGCCTTTTGTGAACCACGAATGCATCGTATTGCATATGGCATTCGTTAAGTGGATATCATCTAAGGACATAATAAAGATAAATTTATCAGCATCCGTCAAATGGACGAAATGAGGGTAATAGTTTACAATTTGTGCGAACAGTATTCCTCTATCTATTATATACTTATCACATGTCAACACAAAATGAAATTCATCCTCGACCGTATTGCAAGTGGTACACACACGTTGTTCAACAGGTGTCTTAGGAATGAAAACGCACTGAGTCACACGTGCACTCGCAACAATTCGCAACAGTGTAATGAAATGTGTTCATTTTTTAGGCGCTCATTTTCTACGACCTATACAGCCAACGTGGTTTATTAATATGCACACACATATCTTTTTCTTATAGTTCATTGGCTGAACACCCTCTGTTTTATCACACCCACCCCACGTGGGTGTATGGGAGGGAGAAACTGATCTACCGTCACACCCCAGAAACAGAAAACCGCTGGAGTGTCGACACCATGACACCAGGAAGAGCCAGGAAACATGTGTGTGTGTGCCGTTGGCCGAAATCATTAGCTTGATAGTTTAGTGTTTTCATTTCATTCATGTGGTAAACTGAAGACCGAATTTATACCGATGGAAATATCTGTGAATTTCGAAAAAATCCGTGACAAGCCAAGAAACAGAAAACCGCTGGGATGTCGACACCAAACCAGGGAGCATGTGTGTGCCGCTGACCAAAATCATTAGCTTCATAGTTTAGTGCGTTCATTTCATCCATGTGGTATACTGAACACCGGATTTACCGATGGAAATATCTGTGAATTTCGAAAAAATATATATGGAATGAGATTCGTGGTGATACCCATATTTTTTAGGATACGAATGCATCGTGATGAAGGCTTCATGGTGTGTTATACCCACCTAGGAAAAAAACAGCCCCCAGATATGCATCAAACGCCCGGGAGTATGGAATATAGGTATACATCTGGACTAAACTCTTTTATCAGGTAAGCTAGACTTTAGTACTATACTTGCGTTGAAACCCATGCAGACAACCTATTCAAATTTCAATGCATTGGCAACAGAGCGTCGCACGAAATATACGCGCCCCTGTTGACCAGGATTTTTTTATACTCCCACAACAACAGACAATTTGAAGACAATTTTCTAGCGGGGTGTTTTCTTGAACATAATTGCTGTAATATACTGTTCTTTTTGTGGACGCTAAATATAGGGGAGAAAATGGCAACATTGTGACCAAACCATAACAGTTGACAGCTGTAAAAATAGATACCGTGGCATAAAATGAGAGAGAGAGAGAACATTTCAATCTGCCAATTTTCGAGATGAAAATTTTTTCTTGACGAAATAGAAATGAACGCGAATCTATATTCTACAAAACATTTTTTCTTGACGAAATAGAAATGAACGCGAATCTATATTCTACAAAACATTTTTTCTTGACGAAATAGAAATGAACGCGAATCTATATTCTACAAAACACTAGAAAATATTAGCGTAGGTGAATTTTTTTAGACTCATTTTAGACTGTTTTGTGCTTTCATCGAAAGTGAAAACACATCTCGAAAAGTGTGTAGCAGTGTCGATATAAATCTTCAACCTAGATGTAAAAATAGATACCGTGGCATAAATTAGAGAGAGCATTTCAGTACACCTCAAAAAAATGAAACCTGGACGGGTATCCTTCGTCTCGAGGGGTCGCAAGTTCGATTCTTGCTTTCATTATGTGAGTATGTGTTGGACATGTGATCTTTAAATTTTATTATCACCAGACTAGCTTGGATGTTTTATGAACGCTAAATGTAGGGAGGGGGGAAAATGGCAACATTGTGGCCTAACCATAACAGTTGACAGCTGGAAAAGATGTAAAAATAGATAAAAATTAGATAGAGCAGCTCAATACACCTAAACGGTATAGTTCAACCCCACCCCCTCCCCTAAGCTTCACTTTGATACCTCACTCGACCCCATCGGACCATTTTATCTAGGGACTACTTTTTCTCCGCGGAAGGTTTTTCCCGCGACCGAATCACCGCCAGACATGACCGCGGATGAAAACATCTTTCACAGCCGCCATCTTAAACCCACCACCCACCATCCACCACCACAGCCGCCATTTTAAACCCACCACCCACCATCCACCACCACAGCCGCCATTTTAAACCCACCACCCACCATCCACCGTACTGTGAAGAATACAGAACCAAAATCAGAAACAATAGCTGTAATAACCACACACAATCCAAACAACCCTAATGTTTTTCAGGTTATCAAGAATACCTTACCAACGGTTAATGGAAGTGAACGGGTTAAAAACAGTTTATTCGAAGTAAAATTGATCAACAGCAAAAGGCAAGTCCCTAACCTGAAGAACCTTTTGACAAGAGCCAAATTCACTCTTGGAGAACAGAATATAGTAGGTGTTAGTAAATGCGGTTCTAACTTATGTGGCACATGTGAATATATTTTGGAAGGAAAGGATTTCATTTTCAAGAATGCAGACTACTATGAGGCGCCGTTTGTGACAATATTGTCAACGACAAATATATAGAGTTAAAACCAAAATATAAAGTCGCCGTTTGTGAAAATATTGTCAAACACAAATATATAGTTAAAACCTTTGTAAATATATATGAAACAAAATAAATAGGGCCTATATATAAAGTTATTTATTTTTTATTTTTATGAATATTTTTTTAACATAAATAATGATAGGAAGTTAAGACGTTAAATTTAACGTAAATATAAAGTACACGAACAAACTTAAATAAAGTGTACATGTAAACGCAATCGATGTGCGCGCGAGTGATACTGGTTAATCAAAACTGCAACTGGGTTCTGAAGCGAAACTATGACAGCGGTGAAAGCCACTCGCATGTCACAGATGTGGCGAATCAAACAATAAGATCACGTACCTGAACATAGTTCAGCTCACTGCCATTATGATTTAGTAGAGGCCTATTCCAATTTTCAACAATTACTGTTATCATTTACAATCGTACTTCAGAGTTATCACATCAATTAGATATAAGTACATCTACTTATAAATCAACATAAGATATCCTAGCCTGCAGCCAATATCATGGCCTGTCCCTTTGATGTTCAATCCACGATTCCGCCGGCCAAGTCGCTGGTTGCTATTTGCCGCATAAAAACATCAACAGAAGTTGAAATAAAACATGCGCAATAACGATGTATTAATTATGCGCAACACAAGTATTAGGCAATTTGAAATCATACTGAATATGAGCATATTTCATTGATCAGAATATGATCATTCATAGCTTAGTTATAGGAATTGGAATTATATAGTCGTTTTGTATATGTTATCGTTTTTCGATAATTTCTGAATTTCCAAACAAGACGAAAATTTGTACTTGATATAAGTACAGCGAATGTGGAAACTAATGGCTCATGAAGAATACTAGATTGGCCTTTTTTCACTTTTGCGCTGCCTAGTAACTAAGGAATCAGTCGAAGCCGTTTTACCCCTGCGTGCTAATCGCTAATTGATCTTCAATACGCGAGGGGTTCTTGACGGGCATCGGTATTAACCCTATTATATACGCTGACGAGTGAGTGAGTGAATAGGGTTTAACGTCGCTTTCAACATTTTTTCAGCTATATCACGACGGGGAAGGGAAGGGAGGTGAGTGGGAGGGGTGTGGTTAACTACTTGTAACCGAGCAGATCTAATGCTGCCATGTTATACTGCTGTTCCACCGAAATATCATGCCGTAGGCAAACATGACACCCCACTCAGTCACATTATACTGACACCGTCCTTGTTCTATCCTCTTAATACTGAGCGTAAGCGAGGAAACAACAAGTTCCATTTTCCAAGTCTTTGGTATGACCCGGCCAGGGATTGAACCCAGTACCTAGCGCTTACGAATATCAACAGTTTATTTTATTCTAATTACGTTATACTAACTTAAAACCTAAAACGTTTGAGATCAAGTAAGCGTATCATGCTATAATAAATGATCTCGATAATGAAAACGAGGAACGGTGAATGCAACAGTACAATCCACACTGGTGGTTCCCATAGTATACGCCATGGTTCTTTCATAATTTGAGAGCGCTACGTTTGATGATACAAGCATAGTGCAACCGGTTCCTCATGAGCCATTAGTTTCCACATTCGCTGTACTTATACCAAGTACAAATTTTCGTCTTGTTTGGAAATTCAGAAATTATCGAAAAACGATAAAATATACAAAACGACAATATAATTCCAATTCCTATAACTAAGCTATGAATGATCATATTCTGATCAATGAAATATGCTCATATTCAGTATGATTTCAAATTGCCTAATACTTGTGTTGCGCATAATTAATACATCGTTATTGCGCATGTTTTATTTCAACTTCTGTTGATGTTTTTATGCGGCA
The DNA here is from genome assembly GCA_036873755.1 of Hanleya hanleyi. Classification (NCBI taxonomy): domain Eukaryota; kingdom Metazoa; phylum Mollusca; class Polyplacophora; order Lepidopleurida; family Hanleyidae; genus Hanleya; species Hanleya hanleyi. The sequence goes on from JAVTVY010049652.1 coordinate 6,087, forward strand.
AATAGCAACCAGCGACTTGGCCGGCGGAATCGTGGATTGAACATCAAAGGGACAGGCCATGATATTGGCTGCAGGCTAGGATATCTTATGTTGATTTATAAGTAGATGTACTTATATCTAATTGATGTGATAACTCTGAAGTACGATTGTAAATGATAACAGTAATTGTTGAAAATTGGAATAGGCCTCTACTAAATCATAATGGCAGTGAGCTGAACTATGTTCAGGTACGTGATCTTATTGTTTGATTCGCCACATCTGTGACATGCGAGTGGTTTCACCGCTGTCATAGTTTCGCTTCAGAACCCAGTTGCAGTTTTGATTAACCAGTATCACTCGCGCGCACATCGATTGCGTTTACATGTACACTTTATTTAAGTTTGTTCGTGTACTTTATATTTACGTTAAATTTAACGCCTTAACTTCCTATCATTATCATAAAAATAAAAAATAAATAACTTTATATATAGGCCCTATTTATTTCGTTTCATATATATTTACAAAGGTTTTAACTATATATTTGTGTTTGACAATATTTTCACAAACGGCGACTTTATATTTTGGTTTTAACTCTATATATTTGTCGTTGACAATATTGTCACAAACGGCGCCTCATAGACTACGTCTACAGTGTGAAATATAATATGTCGTGTAAGGTGAAAAATGTTTTGTATGTCATAACATGCGCGGGATGCGGTGAAAACTATATAGGTCAAACTGGAGACTATTTACGTCACAGAGTCACTGTTCACAAACAACAGATCAGAGTTCCCGCGACGAGGCAAATTGGAGTGAGTAAACACATAGATGAATGTGGTGGCGGAAAATTTACTATTTTTCCGTTTTATAAAGTTCTGAAAGATGACAAAGATTTCAGGGTAGAAAGAGGAACTCTTTCGTAAGAAGTACAAATGCAAACTTAATGGTCTACCGTTTTAGTATATCTGAACTGTTGCGAAGATTGTGTATTTTATTTATGTTGTGTGGAGAACTATGAAAAGATACGTTTATATCAATATGACATTACTGGACGTCAATCACATATTATTACGTCATATTGTTAAATGCGGGTTATTATCTTCAACGTCATAAAGGATTCAAACTTTGGAAATGTCTAACTGATAAGAATATTACGTTTAGGAATTGTATAATGATGTCGTTGTCAACGTCATTGAATATTGAGTGGAATACCATATATTGTCGTGGGTTCCAAATTGAAATTATTACATCATAACGGATAAAAGAATTATTGTAAATATTGAACGTTCACATTTAAAATATCAGTATTGCCTGAAGAACCACCGAATAAAGATGTGGCGAAACCGGTTGCAGTAAACGCTGTCTTCGATATTCATTTTTTTCTTGTATATATATATAGAGAGAGAAAAAATAGAGAGAGATATGGAGCAAACACTTATAGTCAATGAGTTTGAATCTGGTTGTTGGAAACAATTTTAAACAGGATAAATTTTTTGGCGAAAAACAACTGCCGTTAGTATGGTATTGAATTTACGCAATCGTCACTAAAATAATACCACAGCCTGTGTATAAATAATACCGCAGCTTGTGGGTGAACTGTATTATCTCAACAGGCAACTGAAGCCCCAAGTCATCTACGGTTTCCCCGATTTACCTCGTCAACCTTAACCCTCCAAGCCTGGGTTGGGGTGGGAGGTGGGTGGCAAAATTTCTGCGCTATCTCCGGAACGACAAAAAATTGAGAGCGTGACTTTATAGTTCATAGCATACACTTTATATTGAGGTCATTTTGAGCCTACTTGCTTAACCCCGAGTAGAGGTTCATGGGTAAATTCAAGATGGCGGCCACATGGGGTACCAGAAAAATGATGTTTTCGTCATTTTTCTTCAAAATTTCTGCTTTTCCGCGATGAGAAGTGGGCAAAGATTATTTTATTTCACGTCACATTTATTTACTAATCTATGACGCAGTTTTTGCGAAGAAATTGCGTAAATGAAAAATTCGAAATATCGAACAAAAAATAGTTTTGGAAAATGACGTCACTATGGATTATTTTCTGTTTTTTACATTTTCTGGTAGAGCTTGACCCAAGGGTATAATGGGGTAAGTTTTAGCCCTCCTATATCAAGGGGTGAGAAATTTAATTGGGGCGGGGGGGGGGGGGGCGATATGGTTCCTGCCCAGGCCTGGACAGGTCCTAAAAAGCCCAGGCTAGATAGTGTTAAATTCAAAATGAATACATGGTTTATCGCAATGTTTACGACGTGTCATATAATCAAAGAATAACTAGGAGATTAAATTCGTATGTTCTACGCAGAAATAGAAAAAAACAAAATACCGGGAACAAGACAAATCATAAAGAAAACTGTGTGATGCTGTTTTGTACCCTATGTATTTCTTGCGACGTTAGTTGAGAACGACAAATCCTGGTAGCGTACGTACATACGAACGTATACAGATCATAAACAATGCGTGCTGCAATGTTCTGTATCATTTAAATATATTCATCTATAAAACATGAATATATTCTTTCTCATTTTTTGTTTGTTTGCGCTTTGAAGTATTGCATGTCACGTGTTGTTCTCTAACTCGATACGAATCCTTGACACAGTTCCCAGAATCGTCTGTTTCCAGTTCTTTCAATAATATTTTCGTCCAACCTCGCCACCAGGGGTCGCTTTACGCTGGAAAGTGGCCGCTTCATAGTAGGGAGAACGGACCGGGTGGCTCTGGTTTCGAGATGATTTTCGTCGTCATGTTCGTATTAGATGCCATTATCCCAAGAGTTGAATACTACTTGAAGCCATTCGTTTATTGAGACACTCCCTTCCATCGAATACAGTGGTAATATGTTACACTCATTGTTCAGGTCTCACACATATCAATAAATCGTCACCACATACATGCAAATACATACAAGCGTCTAAACTATCATTCAATATTTATCCGTCGTCCATTAAAGCATTTTCGCGTCCATAATCCAAAGATCTAATCCATATAATAGCACTAGCATTAAAGAATAAATCACAGTATACATAACAATAGGCTAGTTTCCTGCAAGAAAGAAGCGGTCAACAGTTTTCAATGATGCCGGCAAGACATGATATTCCGAAAAATATGAAATCCTTATCGATGATCAATATTCTTAACCCATATGATTTTCGTTGGAAAGTCGTTATCTAGGATAGTATGTATCTCGGTCACGCTTTGATTATGGCGGTTATTGTCAACACTATGACGATCTTGTAATACATGGGTCATGCTTTCCCTAGCCCTAGTTACGAAACGTAACGCCATAGATCTTGCACTTAACTCTGTAGCTCTAAATTATGCATTTATCTCTGTAGCTCTAAATTATGCACTTATCTCTGAAGCTCTAAATTATGCACTTTTTTCTGTAGCTCTAAATTATGCACTTTTCTCTGTAGCTCTAAATTATGCACTTATCTCTGTAGCTCTAAATGATGCACTTATCTCTGTAGCTCTAAATGATGCACTTATCTCTGTAGCTCTAAATTATGCACTTATCTCTGTAGCTCTAAATTATGCACTTATCTCTGTAGCTCTAAATGATGCACTTATCTCTGTAGCTCTAAATTATGCACTTATATCTGTAGCTCTAAATTATGCACTTATCTCTGTAGCTCTAAATTATGCACTTATCTCTGTAGCTCTAAATTATGCACTTATCTCTGTAGCTCTAAATTATACACTTATCTCTGTAGCTCTAAATTATGCACTTATCTCTGCAGCTCTATTAAAGTTATGCACTTATCTCTGTAGCTCTAAATTATGCACTTATCTCTGTAGCTCTAAATTATGCACTTATCTCTGTAGCTCTAAAGTATGCACTTATCTCTGTAGCTCTAAATTAAATCGGCCAAAGATGTAGGAGTATTGATCATCGATCGATTTGAAATATGAAGCTACTAAAAAAAATATAACCAACGAATATATATCTGCAGTATGTTTTTCTGTGGTTAGCATACACTAGAACTGATACTCGTCAATATCCCCTACATGTCTATCCATTATCAATATATCTTCAAGGCTGTGGACAATAATGAAGATACACTTAGACTACATCCCCAGGAATGTCATAACCGCCCTACGTTGCCCCCAGAAATTGTCTATGGGGGATGGTTGGACAACACAATTCGGATCTGATCCTTGTATGATTCCGAAGTTGCGAATCCCAATCCATAAAGCGCTACCGGTATCACTCAATATTGTTAAACGCAAGATAACAAGGGAGATGAAACAGATGCCAGAGTACTGGTCAGAAGTCATATGACCCTAAAGACAGAAATGCTGACTGTATCTTTCTAAAGAAACATCACAAGAATCTAAACTTATCTCTCTGATGATTTGTATCCCAGCCAATCTGATATTGTAGATGTGTATGTGGTCTGCTTGAATGGCATGACCCCTAGCAATGGCTTGTTTCCGGTTTCTGAGCTGCAGGAAACCTGCTGGTGTTTTTATGTGTACTTTCATTTTATTGTACTTCAGTGTACCTTCAGTCGAAAAAACACTACACTCAAATATTTTAATGTTTTCAAACATCCAGAATAAAGTAGTACGACAAAAGTATATATTAAAAAGAAAATCAACTGATTCTTGACGAATACCATAAATATTTCATCTAGTGGGGTTATGGTATTCGTCAAGAAACAGTTGATATCATCTATGCGACTTCATCCATACGCGGTCATCTGTGCATTCAAAGTTATAGTTGTAAATTCAAAGTTATAGTTGTAAGTTTATAAAAACGTGATCGATTGCATTTGGTCAAGCAGAATTAAATCAATAACGTTTCATATATTTACAGAAAGACTGTCATCGATCGTCTTCAGTGTGGAATGTTGCCATTTCGTTGCACACAAAGCAAATACTATTGGTCACCTGGAACGGACACGGACTGTGAACATGAACAATTTAAATGTAGAACAGGTTCGTCCTATTAAGGGATGGCTGAGTGTCCAGGCAGGTTTATTTGTTCAACGCCTCTGTGTTATCAGCGCCAGTGTTAGTGTCATCGGTTATCGGAAGTCTATACTGTGAAGTCATGTGGCTCTGTCAGTATGTCGGCACCTCTTCCCACTTCCCTTATATGTGTTGTAATGAAAGCAATCTTAGGAAGAGACCGTGTTTTTGTGTTGCTACATCATTTTATTCAGCCTGGATACAAATCGTGTCGTTTATTTGCCCAAATGAGTCTATTTATTCCCATAAAGGACCTATGGATATCACGAATGACTGCAATTGCAGTTTTCGCTTAATTATTGTCTCTGTATAATACATTTTTCTGGAGGCCTGTGGTAAGGTAGACTAATATATATTGGATGCAATATAGCAAAATATGATTTTGAATGTTGATATATTTCGTGGTCTACAGATTTCCAATTTCCAACATATATGTGAAAGTTACGGCGCCAAAGATTATAACGAGATTCTTCTGTATTTTATCCTGCCTTCCTTGAGGACTATCGTTCCTCAGGGAACCTGCCTGAATTCAGCAAATGGTTATTTCATCCAAAGTACAAATATAAAAGAACACGAAATAAAAGGGATAAATCTTTTTTTAACATGTTCTAACGTCCAGAGACTGCAGAGTAAACATCCATAATCGTTTGAACGCTCTCCTTGAAATAATGCCATCCCGGTGAGATGACAGTCGAATTGATGGAGCTTTTAGAGGTTTAAAGACCCCAGCGGCAAAATGCATCGAAACTACAACCAGTGCAAGCTCCGAATAGACTTGAATAAATTCACTTGAGTACAGATATCCTGTCGAGTAGGAAACTCGGAGAAAGTACAATTCTACATTAATTTCAGGGTTCTTTATTTCTGGTATTTATTTGTTAGTTGATAAACAACAACACTCAAAATGGACAATTATTAGAGAGCATCCTCAGCCTACATACCCAACCAGCGTCAAACATTACTTTGATATCATCAGCATTGGTTGACGTAGATCTTTCCGGTCTTTTCTTATCCTAAACTTAAACCTTTGACCCGCGACGTGCTCAAGGGCACTCTCCCTAATCGCCTGTGCTCTTTAGATAGAAAACACCTGAGCAACGTTCTAATTTATTAGCCCTATTTTGTATTATGCCAAGCAGTTGGACGTTTGGTGGGTATTCCAAACACATTTAAAATATAATTACATTCACTGCCAAAATAGGCCAAAATAGCACAAATGTTGTGAGAAATTAGAAATATCTTTCACTTCGTCAACCACCGCTTGACGCTACATTCATATGCATTATGTAGCCTACACTGTGTCGAATTATGTCTGAGATAAACTTACCTTGATTATGCACGCGTTTACATCGACGGTTAATGCCATTTTGATCTCTAAATAATTATGTCTATCTAGATGGCAGGCCATAGAAAGCTGGAAAGGCAGCACATGATGCGATGGGGGTTTATAGTGGTTTTATGTAGCACCGTTTGCTTGCACAGGGCGGACGAGATAGAAGAGTAATCACCGGTTCCAATCTCCCCTTGTTGAACCGTGTTAAGTCGGCTGAAAAATCGTGGAAGCGAACCGACAATTAACGGAAAAAGCTTTTGTAAAATTGAGCTCTTCTTTGGAAAATAAATCTTAGCTGAAATATTCAACAAATTAGTGAAGAATTGGGAAGATAGCAGTAACCAAGGAAGAGGGGTGGGTGGGTAAGTAGGATTTAACGTCGTCTATACGTCTATGCCTATACATATGTGCCAGAACACGAGAGTGCCGACAGTTCTTGCTATCCTGGACACTGATCAACCCTGCCAGTACAGCACACAGTCACCCATCCAAGTATTGACCGGACTCAAACTTGCTTAACTTCGGTGATCTGACGAAAACCGGTGAGCCCAACGTGATACGCCGTACCAAGAAAGATCATTAGCCGCACGAATACACTGAAGTAAAATTATCGGGGACGAAATTTATCAAATTAGAGAATCTGGAGAATGACGTATCTCGGTCACGCTTGAATTTGGTTGTGTCTATTCATATGAACACCCTGAGGATCTAGAAGCGCGTAGGCTTACACGGTCCCTAGCCCCGGGTTAAGCGGAATTATACACAAGTTACGAAACGTAACGCCATAAATTTTGAATGCTACGATCATATTTTACTATCAGCATGCGATATGTATGGCCAAATTTAAGAAACTTTGAGTGGAGGCGCTTGAAGGTATAGCCCCGTTTTATAATTTTCTGCAATAATGTTTTGTGACGTTGATTAAAATCGCCAAATTTCGCACCGGATCTAGGAAATGCTACTAGGCGTGATATGTATATACGCAATATGCAGGCCAACTGGAATATTACTGTTCAAGAAGGGACGGTTTCTTTAGCCGCTTGATGTATATTAAGAAACTCGCGGTATTCACAAATTATGCGAACAACTCCCAGCAGACCAGATCGTACATTTTATATACGACTTTTCTCTACGTAGTTAAGTGCCTTAGCCACCAGCTGACGATGCAGACAGTTTAGTCTTTGAAAACTTGTTAAATATAGTCTTGTGTCAGTCGTAATTTTATATTAAGAAAGGGATAATTTTTTATGTCGAAATTGGAGTCATCTTCCTTGTCGTAAAATGTTATCAACACTCTTGTCGTAAAGTCGACGGCATTGCACCATGCCGGTATGATATAAATTGCAAATTGCTTTATTGTTCGCGATTATTCCGTTAGTATTGACCGATATCTCGGCGTATAATAATAATTTTTTATAATATATATATTAATATGGAATTTACATGGGCTAAATAACGATTCATCATCAGCATACCCTTGGTCTCCAATATTTGTTTATCTGGATTCTGTCCTCGGTTACCCTTCGAGTATACATAGAAACGTATTTAAATGATGGACATTATACACTCTGCGTAAAGCTTCGCTGGAGGAGAATTATGTCTCATCGAACTAATCGACTGTTGGAATGTAAGGTTAACCCTATCTGGCCTGGGCTTTTTGGGACCTGTCCAGGCCTGGGGGGGGGGGGCCGAAATGGCCCCCCCTAATTATTTTTTTTACCTCTTGAGCTAGGGGGATGAAACTTATTACCCTATACCCTTGGGTCAAGCTCTACCAGAAAATGTAAAAAAATCTAAGATGGCCGCCTTGATGACGTCACAGTGACGTCATTTTCAAAAACGACATTTTTTGGTCGATTTTTCAGTTAGATTTTCCGAATTTTTTATTTTTGTAATTTCTTCACAAAAACTGCATGAAAAATTAGCAAATATTAATGTGATAGGAAATAAAATAGCTTTTGCCCACTTTTCATCGCGGAAAAGCAGAAATTTTGAAGAAATATGACAAAAACATCACTTTTCTGGTAGCCCACGTGGCCGCCATCTTGAATTTACCCATGATTCTCTGCTCGGGGGGTCATGCAAATAGGCTCAAAATGACCCCAATAAGATAAACTATAAAGTCACGGATTTTCAGCTCTCCATTTTTTGCCGTTCCGGAGATAGTGCAGAAAGTTTGGTAGGGGGGGCCATAATGGCCCCCCCCCCCAGGCCTGGTAGGGTTAAGGGGAGATCACATATCTCGTGTGGACAGGCGGACGAGAAAACAAGTTGGCTCCCTTTCCATGAATTGTGTTTGATCGCAGCTAGCAACACATTTTCAGAGAATACTACATCTTTTTAAGTCAAGGTTAATTTTAAATTCTTAGCAAAGAAAACCCCTGGTATAGCCAGGATGACAACACTGAAGCTATTAATCGCAGTATTACGTCTTCTATCACTGAAACGACCAGATGCAAAACTACAGTAAACGAGATCAACGTTCATACTAATACAACATCACTCTACATACTGGAGAATTCAACTCTTAAAGCATATTTATAAAATAGTCAGAGCCATCAATAATGACCTCAGGCAAAGGTCCTAATACATGCATTTCAGAAATACTCAAACGAATTATGTAATCTGTGTACCATAAGTATATATTCCTTGTTAAAACTGCATGGATATTAAACGGAATCATAACGATTGAATGTACTCACACTGTGGATGGCTTCGGGTACACAAGGAAATATGTAGTCGTGTGAAATAAAGATAACTGCCACTGCATCGATCAACCGTCTGCAACGCATTTTGGCGGGCTGCTGTTCGTTCGAATGACCAAAAACTACCTCCGAACACAAAAGAGTTCCAGTGCGGGCCGGGCTGAATGATGAACATAGTCGCACATCGTTACGCTTTATTAGTACATTGAACAACATATGGATAATCAAATTTTAACAGTAGAGATCAGTATAACCACTTTATGAAAGTCATGTTACCGTACGCAAAAGTGCTGTAAGGCAGAAACACATAAAAAAACGATCAAGCGAAAAACCTGTATCTGTATTGAATGCAGATTTTACTTTACAATAAGCATGAGGGGCACCCTTTCTCATTCCATAATCCCAATTATGTCGTGGTTCATCTGTCAAACCCAAGCCATGACAGATAGCTTGTACACTACAACGAATATCAGCCACTTCAACAGAAAATATTTGTGAGCTTATGACCCCTCCGAACATGCCCATATTTGAACGAATTAAGTGTCAGTCAATGCCTCCATCTGGTTGCTTTGAAGTCAGATGTTTATGCTATCCGAGATTTGTTTTATCTAAGATACGCCCTCGTGTTGTTTCTTCTCGGACTTCAAAGAGTTTGTCCTTCAGCTTCTTCTCTACTTCGGGAGTTTCTTGAAATAAGAACATGAGTTCCTTGATAGGAATGTATGATGGCCGAGAGGGGCCATCGACCATCGCCCTTGAAACATTTTGGGCGATATTGCGATAACGCGATATTGCGATGCGATAACGCGATATTGCGATGCGATAACGCGATAATGCGATGCGATAACGCGAAAACGCGATATTGCGATATTGCGATAACGCGATATTGCGATGCGATAACGCGATATTGCGATGCGATAACGCGATAACGCGAAAACGCGATATTGCGATATTACGATAACGCGATATTGCGATGCGATAATGCGATATTGCGATGCGATAACGCGATGTTGCGATGCGATAACGCGATAACGCGAAAACGCGATATTGCGATATTGCGAAATATCGCGTTATAATTACGCGATAATGTGCGATATTGTGCGATATTGCGATAATGCGATATATCGCGTTATTATTCGGCGATATTGTGCGATATTGCGATATTGCGAAATATCGCGTTATAATCACGCGATAATGTGCGATATTGTGCGATATTGCGATAATGCGATATATCGCGTCATTTTTCCGCGATATTGTGCGATATTGCGATATTGCAAAATATCGCGTTATTTTCCCGCGATGCTTGAGCGGATAGCCATGAAGACAACTCTGTCAACTTCGTTGGCCCAATTCCTGGTTATCTCCCCTGATTCGAACATTTCGAAATAGATACGAATTTCGCTCCAGTTACTTGATCAAATAAAACTCATGCGCCAATAAATTATATTGATTGATTTTTAATTGTTTTCATGGTACCATCGTATCATCTTACCATCGTACTATCGTGCCATCGTACCGTGGTATCATCGTACCATCGTATCATCGTACCATCGTATCATCGTACAATCCTATCGTCGTACCATAGCATCATCGTACCATCGTACCATCGTGTCATCGTACCATCGTATCATCGTACCCTCTTATCATCGTACCATCGTAGCATCGTCTCATCGTATCATCGTACCATCCTATCATCGTACCATAGCATCATCGTACCATCGTACCATCGTGTCATCGTGCTATATTTATTTAAATACCTACCGTTATGTACCGTTGATGGATGGAGATGTCTTTCAGCACAGCGACTCGTTATGGTTCTTACATAGGTTGGTTGAGCCAGGAGATAAACTATTCTTTACTCACTCGATTTTCCCCACACACTATCACCTGATTAACTAAATAAAAAAGCTAAAGGCCCTAAGAAGCCCCGGTAATATTAAAAGCGTAAATTCGTGTCTATTTGGCTGCAGCCTGAGCCGCAGTCAGGACGGGTAAAGGCCAAAGAAGGCCGCATCCTGTTCGGAATGGGCCGTGTGAGGTCGCATAGTGAAACACTCGTAGGAGAGCATCCGACTGGATGGGTGAGTGGTGAAAGAAAGGCTATGACGCGCATGCACAGACAGAGAATAGTGAGAAATTAGCATTGTATGCACGGTTTAGGGTAGAGATATACCGATGGGGCTGAGTGAATGAGTGAGTGAGTGTGAGTGAGGAAGAGGTGAAGTGAAGGAGGAGGAGGAATGGAGTTGAGTGAGTGAGTGATCATATAAAGTCGTTTGTAAACCATTAGCCTCAAGTTGTATCTAAACATGAGTGGCATCCCATTGAAGCTCTTATCCGGTAGAGACACACTGGAAGTGATATATGCATGCGCACTGAGGAGTGGTAGAGAAAGGGGAGTTTCAGTGGTGCTGACTATGCCCCAAACACGTCAAGGTTATATGCATAGCAATACATTTTCTTTATTCCATTCGATAATTTTTTTTACACGATGTATTTTTTTATTTGTATTCGAAGCAGTTGTAAAATATATGTGCAATAATTGCATTGTGGGTAATACCTAACCCCGCCTATTTGAATATGTAACGAGGTTTTTCATTGGCTATTGGGAAATCGACGGCGAAAATGGCGGCATATTCGACAGTCGGTTTGCCTCGTCTTTGGCTGTCGATGTCGTCTTTGATAATGTTTGTCTTGTGTTTGTCTTCATTCTTAGTGCCAAATCACAAACAAACGATTTGAATGTAGGGAAACTGACCAAAGAGACAGTGAAGGCAAACGACACATATCTCAAATATGCCGCCATTTTCGCCATCGATTTCTCAATAGCCAACGAAAAGCTTCGTTACATATCCAAATAGGCGAGGTTAGGTATTACCCACAATGCAATTATTGCACATTTATTTCACATCTCCTTCGAATAAGAATAAAAAAAAACATTGCATAACGTACCTATTTCGAAATGTTCGAATCTAAAATTGAAATCAATTAAAATTGATAACCAGGAATTGGGCCAGCAGAGTTGACAGAGTTGTCTTCATGGCTATCCGCTCTCGCATCGCGCAATAATAACGCGATATTGTGCGATATTGTGCGATATTGCGATATTGCTATAATATCGCACAATATCGCGGAAAAATAACGCGATATTTCGCAATATCGCAATATCGCACAATATCGCGTTATTTTCGAGAAAATAACGCGATATTGTGCGATATTGCGATATTGCTATAATATCGCACAATATCGCGGGAAAATAACGCGATATATCGCAATATCGTACAATATCGCACAATATCGCGTTATTTTCGAGAAAATAACGCGATAGTGTGCGATATTGTGCGATATTGCGATATTGCTATAATATCGCACAATATCGCGGAAAAATAACGCGATATTTCGCAATATCGCAATATCGTACAATATTTTGAGGAAAATAACGCGATATCGCAGATATTGTGCGATATTGTGATAGCTGCGATATATCGCTTTATTTCGCGATATTGCGATATTATAGCAATATCGCAACAGGTCGTATTGGAATATTGCATTGATCGCGTTATTTTCTCGAAAATAACGCGATAGTGTGCGATATTAGCGATATTGCGATATTGCTATAATATCGCACAATATCGCCGGAAAATAACGCGATATATCGCGTCATCGCAATATCGCACAATATCGCGTTATTTTCGAGAAAATAACGCGATATTGTGCGATATTGTGCGATATTGCGATATATCGCGTTATTTTTTCAGCGATATTGTGCGATATTATATATTATCGCAATAGCCGTACACTATCGCGTTATTTTCTCGAAAATAATGCGATATTGTGCGATATTGCGATATTGCGATATATCGCGTTATTTTCCTTGCGATATTGTGCGATATTGAGTAGCAATATCGCAATATCGCAATATCGTACAATATCGCGTTATTTTCTCGAAAATAACGCGATAGTGTGCGATATTGTGCGATATTGCGAAATATCGCGTTATTTTTCCGCGATATTGTGCGATATTATAGCAATATCGCAATATCGCACAATATCGCGTTATTTTCCAGTGATGTGAGAGCGGATAGCCATGAAGACAACTCTGTCAACTCTGCTGGCCCAATTCCTGGTTATCTCCCCTGATTCGAACATTTCGAAATAGGTACGTTATGCAATGTTTTGTTTTTTTTCTTATTCGAAGGAGATGTAAAATAAATGTGCAATAATTGCATTGTGGGTAATACCTAACCCCGCCTATTTGGATATGTGACGAAGCTTTTCGTTGGCTATTGAGAAATCGATGGCGAAAATGGCGGCATATTTGAGATATGTGTCGGTTTGCCTTCACTGTCTCTTTGGTCAGTTTCCCTACATTCAAATCGTTTGTTTGTGATTTGGCACTAAGAATGAAGACAAACACAAGACAAACATTATCAAAGACGACATCGACAGCCAAAGACGAGGCAAACCGACTGTCAAATATGCCGCCATTTTCGCCGTCGATTTCCCAATAGCCAATGAAAAACCTCGTTACATATTCAAATAGGCGGGGTTAGGTATTACCCACAATGCAATTATTGCACATATATTTTACAACTGCTTCGAATACAAATACAAAAATACATCGTGTAAAAAAAATTATCGAATGAAATAAAGAAAATGTATTGCTATGCATATAACCTTGACGTGTTTGGGGCATAGTCAGCACCACTGAAACTCCCCTTTCTCTACCACTCCTCAGTGCGCATGCATATATCACTTCCAGTGTGTCTCTACCGGATAAGAGCTTCAATGGGATGCCACTCATGTTTAGATACAACTTGAGGCTAATGGTTTACAAACGACTTTATATGATCACTCACTCACTCATCCCCATTCCTCCTCCTCCTTCACTTCACCTCTTCCTCACTCACACTCACTCACTCATTCACTCAGCCCCATCGGTATATCTCTACCCTAAACCGTGCATACAATGCTAATTTCTCACTATTCTCTGTCTGTGCATGCGCGTCATAGCCTTTCTTTCACCACTCACCCATCCAGTCGGATGTTCTCCTACGAGTGTTTCACTATGCCCTTACACGGCCCATTCCGAACAGGATGCGACCTTCTTTGGCCTTTACCCGTCCTGACTGCGGCTCAGGCTGCAGCCAAATAGACACGAATTTACGCTTTTAATACTACCAGGGCTTCTTAGGGCCTTTGGCTTTTTTATTTAGTTAATCAGGTGATAGTGACTAGTGTGTGGGGAAAATCGAGTGAGTAAATAATAGTTTATCTCCTCGCTCATGTAAGAACCATAACGAGTCGCTGTGCTGAAAGACATCTCCATCCATCAACGGTACATAACGGTGGGTATTTAAACAAATATAGCACGATGGTGCGATGACACGATGGTACGATGATGCTATGGTGCGATGATAGGATGGTACGATGATACGATGGTACGATGATACGATGGTACGATGGTACGATGATACGATGGGACGATGACTCGATGGTATTATGGTACGATGATGCTATGGTACGATGATAGGATGGTACGATGATACGATGGTACGATGATACGATGAAAACAATTAAAAATCAATCAATATATTTTATTGGCGCATGAGTTTTGTTTGATCAAGTAACTGGAGCGAAATTCGTACCTATTTCGAAATGTTCGAATCAGGGGAGATAACCAGGAATTGGGCCAACGGAGTTGACAGAGTTGTCTTCATGGTTATCCGCTCAAGCATCGCGGGAAAATAACGCGATATTTTGCAATATCGCAATATCGCACAATATCGCACAATATCGCGGAAAAATAACGCGATATATCGCATTATCGCAATATCGCACAATATCGCACATTATCGCGTGATTATAACGCGATATTTCGCAATATCGCAATATCGCACAATATCGCCGAATAATAACGCGATATATCGCATTATCGCAATATCGCACAATATCGCACATTATCGCGTAATTATAACGCGATATTTCGCAATATCGCAATATCGCGTTTTCGCGTTATCGCGTTATCGCGTTATCGCATCGCAACATCGCGTTATCGCATCGCAATATCGCATTATCGCATCGCAATATCGCGTTATCGCAATATCGCAATATCGCGTTTTCGCGTTATCGCATCGCAATATCGCGTTATCGCATCGCAATATCGCGTTATCGCAATATCACAATATCGCGTTTTCGCGTTATCGCATCGCATTATCGCGTTATCGCATCGCAATATCGCGTTATCGCATCGCAATATCGCGTTATCGCAATATCGCCCAAAAATGTTTCAAGGGCGATGGTCGATGGCCCCTCTCGGCCATCATAGGAACCCACTCATGAACATTTGCGGTATGGGGTGTGGCCCCTTGTTTTCTTCATCTCGAGCACGATGAACACGATGGGCGGGGTCTCGAGGCCATGCGTTGAATTTTTTCGAAAAGTGCTGGTGAGGCATGCGCAGTAGGCAGGCAGATCTAGGTGGACGTTTTGGGGTCTAGGTGGACCCATGGTGGTTCGATTGGGTCTTGTGAGGTATCAGTTTGAAGCATTCGTTGGGGAGCGTCCAACTGGATGGGTGTGGGGTGGGAATATCGTCTATCTGCGCATCCGCGGTAGAAAAATGGTATTTGAATGAACGTTTTGGCGTCGAGATGGACCAATAGTGGTCCAATTGGGCTGTTGGAGATATCAAAGTGAAACCCTCATGGAGCATCATCCGACTGGACTAGTGTGTTATCCGTTTTCAACATTCTGCGCTTGCGCAGGCTGGAAATTGTGGGAAAAGACACTGAAATGGGCGTTTTGGGGTCGAGATGGACCCATAGTGGTGCGAATGGATCGGGGAGGGTATCCATGTGAAGCGCTCCTCCAGGCCGATCAAGTCATGGGTGGGTGCATGTTACCACAGAATAAAAAACCAGTCATAGAAATGAGAATTTTGTTGGTGTTGTTGTTGTTGTTTTTGTTGTTGTTGTTGTTGTTGTGGTTGTTGTTGTTGAGATAGTGTAGTCTCTCAATTTCGGGGAAGTAAAAGTCAAGGGAAGTAATACAGTTTAGTAGTACAGAAAGCAGAAACAGTTAGGCTTAATTTTTCGGGGAATCTTCTGGGAAAATCCCTGTTCCATTTATAGATCACTCGGGAGTACTAAAGAAAGTGGAGTTTCCGAGGTACAATGGAGTGCGTTGAAGAAGATAAGGGCCTTGTTCGAACTGGCTACCTAGTAGAGTTCCCCGTGTGGGTTTGGTGGTGGTGTTGGTGGTGTGATGTGTGTGTTTTTGGTGGTGTGTGTGGTAGTGGTGTGTAGTGGTGGTGGTGTGGAGTGTGTTTGTGGTGGTGGTAGTGGTGGGCGGTGGTGGTCACCGTGGTGGTGGTGGTGTCT